>VXBW01005894.1:247854-259431 GCA_013400375.1 Thinocorus orbignyianus | reverse complement strand
CTTATCCACCCATTAACCACAACTCTTTGACTGTGGCCATCAAGCCAGTTCCTTATCCACCGAGTGGTCCATTCATCGAACCCATGACTCTCCAATTTGGACACTAGAAGGTCATGTGGGACAGTGTCAAATGCTTTGCTTAAGTCCAGGTAGATGACGTCTGTTGCTCTGCCTTTGTCCATCAAGTTCGTAGCAGTATTGTAGAAGGCCATCAAGTTTGTCAGGCAGGATTTGCCCTTTATTACTGGCTTGCTAGTAGTACAAGAAAAATACACAGTTTTATGGACAACCTTTTTCCCTTAAGACTTGTCAGACGGATGTCAATAGCTGAGGGTTGGGTTGAGGAAGATGAAATAAGATGTTGACACAGTCTTTAAAACCTTTAATCTTTGTGTAAACATCCCAACTGGAGGTCAGGTGACAAAAAAAAAATAAAAATCTAAGACAATTAATTATCAGCTTTCGCAGTGCCTACCAATGACAGATCATCATTCTCAGAGCTTGATATATGTTGTATAAACTATATGTAGCTTATTATTTTCTTATTAACATTACTATATTTTCTTTTTATTATTTTATTATTTTTTCATTAAAGTGGTTTAGTTTATTTTCTCACGCTCTCATTTTCTCTCCTCTCCCCTGAAGGGAGATACACTCCCTTCCCTGAATGGGAAAGTTAAACAGAGCATGCGTCCTTCATTTTAGCAGCCAGCCCACCCAAAACCATGACAAATACAAAAAGGCCATTGAAACCTAACAAGTCAAATTTATAAAAACTGTTTATTAATCTGATCTCCTTTTATGATAAGATGAATCCCTTAGTGGAGGAAGTAAAGGCTGTAAATGTTGTTTACTTGGGCTTTAGTAAAGTCTTCGACACAGTTTCCCCCAGCATTCTCCAGGAGAAATTGACTGCTCATGATCTGGATGAGATTGCTCTTCACTGTGTAAAAAGCTGGCTGAATGGCCAGGCCCAGAGAGTGGTGGTGAACAGAGTTAAATCTGACCAGCAATCAAGCACATTGGGTCAAGTTCTGTTTAATATCTTCTTCAATGATCAGGACAAGGGAACTGAGTGTGCACACCCTCAGTAAGTTTGCAGACACCACCAAGTTGGACAGGAGAGTTGATCTGCTTGAGGGTAAGAAGGCTCTACAGGTGGATCTCATCAGGCTGGATTGATGAACCAGAGCCAAAGCCAACGGTGTGAGGTTCAAGAAATCCAAGTGCTGGGTCCTGAACATAAAGCTGTAGTATGTTGATCCTGGAAAGACTTTTTTATTACACTACAGCTTTATTTTATTTAACTTTATTGAAAATGAATGTTACTGTAAATTCTTTTCTGAGAAAAAATAAAGCTAAGTGCTAGGTCCCATACTTGCGTCACAACAACCCCATTCAGTGCTACAAGCTTGGGGAAGAGTGGCTGGAAAGCTGCTGGGCAGAAAAGGACCTGGGATTGTTGGTCAACAACCAACTGCATGTGAGCTTACATTGTGCCCGGGTGACCAAGGTGTGCTGGCTTGCATCAGAAGTAGTGTGAGCAGCAGGCTTAATGATCATTCCCCTGTACTTAGTACTGGTGAGGCCCCACCTTGATTACTGTGCCCAGTTTTGGGACCCTTACTACAAAAAAAGGCATTGAAGTGCTAGAGCACATCCAGAGAAGGGTGATGAAGCTGATAAGGGAACAAGAGAACAAGAAGCAGCTGAGGAAACTGGGGTTCTTCAGCCTAGGGAAAAGGAGGCTGAGGAGACAATCACTCTCTACAACTACTTGAAAGGAGGTCGTAATGAGGTGGGGGTTGGTCTCTTCTTCCAAGCAACAAGCAATACGACAAGGTGAAATGGCCTCAAGTTGTGCCTGGGCATGTTTAGACTGGATATTAGGAAAAATGTCTTCACTGAAAGTGAAGTGCTCAGGGAAATGATTGAGTCACCATCCCAGGAGATATTCAAAAGACATATAGATGTGGACATGGTTTATGGATGTGGACATGGTAAAGTTTATGGATGAACTTGATGATCTTAAAGGTCCCTTCCAACGTAAATGATTCTATGATTCTATTAATTTTTTGCAAGCAGGTTGTCATTACATGGAGAGGTCCCTCACACGCTGCTGTCATATCCTCTGTCCTCTCATTCCCAGCTATTCTAATCCACTTTCTCACATTCTGACCAACTGTGTATTCCAGGAGCCTTGTATTCAAGACTGACATCAATCGTGCTCATCACATGTCAATGTCAAATTCTCTGGATATGTATTCTGTTCCTTAATTTCAAGCATTCTTTGAGGTTTAACAGTTTGTATTGGCAGTTTTGATAAGAGCTATGTCTTTAACTTATTTTTTAATTGTTCCTATAAGTTCTGTTTACGAACAGAATTTGTGGAAAATCACTTTGGAGAAATTTAGTCATACTTAGGTGTCTATCAAATAGAAATATGGGAATAATCATTAATAATGATTATCAAATATAGTATTTTTTTTTTTTTTTTTTTTTTTTTTTTTTTTTTTTTTGTGCCGGTAAATACTGTTGCCTAAAAGGAGTTAAATTTAAAAAACAAGAAGAAATTTGAAAACCAAAAAGAGTGTTTTCTATTAAAAAAAAAAAAAATTGACGATAGAGATCATACTTTTTACTAATGTAGTTAGGTTCTTTGGACATTGGTGTAGATTCCTAATTATTGAGTAACATCAGGAACAAATTGTGAACTGAGAATGTTTTCCTTTCTTTACTTCTTCTCCAGCCTTGTCAATAATCTATATCAACCAAAGATGTAAAGAAAAAGATAATAACACTATTAGTACTACTACTACTGCTACTACTACTACTACTACTACTACTACTACTACTAATCATCATCATCATCATCAGCTGATAAAACCACCAACATTCCTTTATCAGGGAACACATTGTTTCCACAGTTGAGTGTGGAAACAGTCTCAGGCTTTCCAAACCTGTATTTCATCCAACTTTATTTAGATATACTTCCCTTTGATGGAACACCAAATGAGTGTTTTCTGTTTTTGCAAAATTTTTTTTTAAAAGTATATGTTACTCTATTGCAGTAATCTGTTGTATTTTAATGATGACATTTCCCCAATATCTGTCTGTTAGGAAAAGCCCTAAGCAACAGAAAAAGAACTAATTTCTTTTGGGAATTCATATACTTGATTAGAAAATCATGCAAATGATTTTTTTTTTTCCCCTGTCTTCTTTTTTTTATTATTTATTTTTTTTAACTTTGGGCTGGCAACTGAAAAGTTAAATAATCAGTTCTTTTGAGCATCCTAAACTGTCACAAATTAATAGTGTGCTCAAAAGACGAAAGATCCTAAGTAACCAATATCTAAATAAATGTGAAATCTGTTACATCTGTTACAGCACAGTAAGTTACAGGGAAAGCAAAAGTCCTTTTACTTTTAGCAGTTTTTGAAGCTTTCTCTTCTCATGGCATTGGAAATATGTGATGTTATTTGACACAACTAGCTCACAGATACAGCAGTAGTTAATTGATCAATTTTTTTCTTACATTATATATCCCAGATGGTTGAATATGGATATGAATATTTTGAGAACCTGAGTGTGTTTTTTATAAAATACTATTTAATTGTTTAAAAAATCTCTTAAACTTGTCTTGCATTAAAGAACAGGCTTTCCTCCTTCCATCATTTCTGTGCAGCTAAGTACATTTATAACTATATGGAGTTATAGTTTCTATATGTTTCTGTTAATAGTCTATCTTTTTCATAACTAGGAAATAAACCCAAGAACTTTTCATTATTAAACTAAAGTGGAAAATACCTATCTGTATATTTGTTCTTTGTTGCCACGTGATGGACTATATAACATTATTCAAGACAAAAATTTGGCAACCAACTTTTAAAAAAACAGCTAAATAAATATTACTTTCTAGTCCTATGATTAAAGATATATTTTTATATTTATTTATATTAAAATAATGTTATTTATTTATTGATTGATTTTTTTTTTTATGAAAAGCTTACATAACCTGTTGATACTGTTTCTGTGGTTAAACTAAGAAATACTTTTTTGAACAAAAATGTCTTAACATCTCAAAATAATTCTGTTTCAATTGTGCATAAACAGGTAAATAATCATCAAAAGAGGGGACTGAATCTGGGCGTCTTTTACCCATTGCCATAATAACCAAACTCCTGAGTGATTTTCTTGCTGTTCTTCTCTCTCCAGCTTCATGAATAGTACTTTATAGTTCATATTCCCTTACAACCAGGTAGGATTTTTTTTGTAAAGACTTACACAGTTTTGATTGTGTCTGTGTGTGTGTGTGTGGTCATTTCCCCCCCACCACCCTCTCCCCTAGAAAATTAGCAAGATACTTGTCCTCATTTCAGCTGTGAAAGAGTTAGTTTTCTTTCTAGTGTTTGTTGTGAAAGGAATGTCAGTAATACCTCTTGGTTTTAGTTGCTGTTAACTGATCTGTACACTACTCAAGGACTTTTTTCAGCTTCCTGTAGAAGTATAGACAAAACGATAGAATGGGCAATGAAATATTTCTTATCACAGATGTCATGCTCATTATATAAATGAGGGTTAGCTGTGCAGCAGGAATCCACAGTCATTGCTCCAGACAGGGCCAATTCATCTCTCAGTGAGAGTGACCCATGTCATTATTATTACTATTACTATAATAATTATTATTATTGTTATTTTTTCTTTTCCTTCCCCACTCCACCCCCATTTAATTCTATTAAAAATCCACAAGTAGAGTTTTTTTTTCTCTCTTTCCTCTCTTTTTATCCCTCTTATTCCCACTCTTTTTAGGGGTTAGAGAGGGAGAAGGAGTGAGTGAGCAAGCAGCTGAGTGGTTGTAGCTGCTGACTGGGACTAAATCACAACAGTACTAAAACATGTCAGAATAGTAAAAGTAGTCATGGAGTTGATTTTCTTGGAGGTTTTAGTGATGTTGAGAGTGACTAAATAATATATTCAGTCCAACTGGGTGATGTATCCTATATTTAAAAACATTGTGGATGCAAGTTAATTATTTTTTAATCCATATCAATGTCCAAAAGTTTGGCTTTTTGGAGCAGAGTTTCCTGAGTCAGGGGGCTACATAAATAAATATATAAATTAATTAAACTAAAAAAAAAAAAAATAGAAAATAAAAAGTAATAAACCCCGAGATCTTGAAAACTTTCTCTTTTACATTGCAGATCCCGTGATCTGAATGTTGATTTACCTTCAACATACTACTTTTTGGGAAATGGTATGTAATTTGTATTCAAATCATTTATTTTATACTGCTAGTAGTGGGTTGTTTCTAGAAGAGACTAATGTCTTAAGATTAATTTAAAAAATCCAACACATTTTCTTATATGTTCCTTCTGAAACAATTTAAATCTAAAAGAGTAAAATAAATTCCACATTTAATCAATAGCAAGATTGTGTTTAGAAAATAAATGATACTCTATTAAAATAAAAACGATGCACTCCATCACAATAATTTACATGTATTATCGACCTTTTAAGTACACTTCATTTGGTATTCTATGAGGTTGTTTTGAATAGATAAGAACAGAACAGACAAGAACAGGCCAGAACAGAAAGTCCTCTGCATTGTCATAATTTCTTTTTTTTATTATTTTTTTATTATTATTTTTTTTTTTTTTAAGTCTAATAGCACAGATATCTTCAGCATTGAAATCTGAACCATTTTTCCCGAACCATCACTGTGAGATGATTAAATATATGAAAGTTTAAAACACTGTGTAACACTATCTTCAACTGTAGTCCATAGATGATGGGATTGGAAATACGTGTTGCATGCATTTTTGGAGAAGGGTGATGTTAGTACCTCAAACTAATTACTATACAGGTCTGAAGTTAAGAGAACTGAAGAGGGTGTTGAAATAGCTTGCTGGAGACAGGAAAAGCTGCTGATCATATTTATGTTGAATAACAATTGAATAACAAACTTACGGACAGCACCATGACGGAGGGCTGGATCTCACAGGTCCAAAGGAGAGTAATTTGAAAAACAACCAGACTCCATAGATAAATGGAGGGGAGCCCTGAAGAACCTTTGCAGTGTATGATCTTGCAGAGACAGCAGTGCCCAGCTGACTATTTCAATAACATCGCACAAGGCTGAAATTGCCTACATAATGGTATGAGAATCGGTTGTAACAGCATTTGGAGGGACCTTGCCTGCCTAGAGAAGTAGGCAAGCAAGGATCTCAGAAGTTTCATCAAAGGGAAGTGGCAAGTTCTGCATCTGAGATCTGAAGACCTAAAAGTCCTGATGCACACCGAGCTGAATGTGAGCCGGTAGAGCATCTGTGCAGCAAAAGAACCCAACAACCTCCTGGGTGGTGTAAGGAAGACTTCGTGTTTTCTTAGTGTTTGTAAAATTGTGGATTCTTTAAAACTCTGTTGCTTCAAAGACAGCTGGGCTTTCGTGCGTTGATAGTTCAAGATTTAGGAAGCTTCTGGTCTGTCGGGCTCATTCCTGAACTGTAATTATCAAGTCATGGGGTTCATTAGGATGAGCACCAAGGCTCTCTGGACTGGCTGCACATGTCATTTCAGCTTTTGTGGCTTTCTATATTCCTGGAGTCAGGAAGGATTATTTAGCTAAGTAAAAGAATATTAGTGAGAGACTGAATTAAGTCCTCAGTTATTCAGATTCAGTTTAGGTGACTGGAAGCTTTATTTAGTATTTGCACTTGTGGAGGTGAGATGGCTGTATTTGAAGCAGCTTTTTGTGTGTGCCTGTGACTACCTACATGGTTTACTGAAGATAAATGAAAGGAATTAAAAGAGTGGCTCAAAGTGCCTATTGGTGTTGACAGATATGAATTTTAAACAAGGAGCGACGTTCTTGAAAATTAAGATATTCAAATAGATCAAAATGAGAAAAAGGCCACAGAAAAGCTAAGTAAATTTTCATACAAATGGATAGGCCCAATTACAACCATCACAATTAATAAGAATTATGCAGACAAGGCTTATAGCTTCTTTATCTAAACTGGGATACTAGCTATGTTATTCAGTTCTTTGCTATGCAGATGGAAACAACAATCTTAAAGAGGAAACCCACCGATTCTGGATAATATTGACATTCAAAGTTTTGAATATAATACATGTACACATATAAACAAATACACATACAAATATATGTAATAGTATATACATACATAATAATATAAATGTAAGTGTATGTATAACTGTTTAGAAAATTAGAATCTAAACTTTTTAGAATAGGAAAAGTTTTTTAGTTAGAGAATAGAGGGGGAAAAAAATCACGGTTTCTTTGGATTGTGATTAGTACAGAAAATTTTGGCTTTTTGAAAAGGTACTTGTATTTTCAGACTTTTCAAATTGGTTACTTGGTCTCAGTAGAAGACTACTGAATCAGAAAAATCAACTTTAGACTTCCCTCTTGAGACTACCAACTTTCAGTTTAATCAGAGAAAAGACGAAATCTTGCAAAGTTTGCACTAACACATGTCTTTGCTCAGCTAAGGCAAACTGACCTCCGTGCCTTCACTGACTTGTGTATAGCTTTGGCAATCATCCAAACCCAAGGACCGCGCCACATGTTTTTAAGTGATGCCATGGGAGCTGACATTTACTTAACGAAGTTGTTGAGCTTAGGTCTTGCATATGGCTGATAATAATAGATCCCAGAGATTAACGAAGACCTGAATAACTTCTACTTTATATTAATTCTCCTGGAAGTGATCAAATAATTCATCTTTTTGAGGCTGCATATACTGAGACCTTGTGGAAAACCCCAGTATACCTCAGCCATCTATATTATAAAAAGTAATTAGTAGATAGCAATCATAGCAAAACTCAGTTATGCATAATCAGCCATATCAAGCTATTTTTGAGCTCTTTTAGTACTTGGCAGGATTTTTCTTTCAGTAGTGCTTCATGTTCCCTAAATCCAGCCTCTAATTCTTATGACTGTCAAACGCCTCAGTGAGGCTTTATAGAGCAACGTGGTAAGTTTTGCACTTTATTAGCTCCAAAGAAACAGTGACTGTACAGCACTGGTGGGTGTCTTTTCACATAGTTGCAGTATAAAGAAATTGGCTGTACCTATTTGTTTTAATGGATACATCTGTTCCTTTTTGGCCTATAAATTTCAAAGTCATTCTAATGTCGAATTCAGTTGCAAGCTGTGTTTTAAAGTGATTGTGTGTGACAAGTTTATGTAATTCAACAGCAGATTTCATTCTTTACAACTGCTTTTGAGAAACGATAGCTGCCATGGTAAAATGTCGTTCTGTTTTTAAACCTACTAAATCCTTACCATTACAATTTTAAAGATATTTGTTTCCTCTTTGAGAATATTGAAAACATTCTATCCAGTAGATTATTTTCCCATCATTTATTAAAAATAGCTTTTGAAGATGCCTGGTAGGGATATTATCCAAAAGCAAGGGATATATTTTATTTTTCTTATAAATGTTAAGCAGAAGTTGAAGATTTTATATTACATTTACCCGACTACTTTTGACCCATACATTTAGATTCTGGTAATAAGACAATGTATTTCCATTCTCGTCATCCTTCTCCAGCTAAAGCCAGAATTTACAGCAGTTAGTGAGAAGCAGCATTTTACTGTAGGAGGAATGTATCTCCCCATCTTCCACCAGATCAGCTCATAGACTCATAGCCCAGGTTTAGATTTGGAAGTCTGAAAAAGACTATTCCCTGACTCCTTTCACAATTTCAGTCCTTGTTCGTATCATCAGGATTACCAGCAAACATTAAAAAAAAAAAAAAAGCCATACTCTTTCAATTTGCATTTAGATAGTTGAGAACTCAGTTGACTAATTTTTAAATGTTTTTTCAAGTTCTGTAATTATAGAGGGTATTAATATAGTTATAGTAATAAAGGAAATCCAGGTGTCTGTGAAAAAGAATTAAAGAAAATTATCAGTCTGTACAGTACGGTGAAAAGACTGAAGAACTGTAAAATCATATAAATTACAGAGATGTGATGCTTCAGGAATACCAGCATGATTCCAGTCACAACATTCCAGTGCTGTGTTCAGTATTGGATTGACAACTGCCAAACGAGTTGGACCATCAGTAGATTTGCAGGAATGAGATTATCAGGAAGAAAAAAACAGGGTATCTTTACAAAGGTGGTTGAATGCTGACATGGAGTATTGGATTATTTTTATTCATCTGATCTAAAATTCTTATTAAATGATAAACAACTAAACAATTAAACCAGACATTTTACAGAGAGCTATAAATTGCAATTTTTCTCATTTTTTGGATGTTTCTGTCAAGACTCTAATGTTTTTGTTTTTTTTTTCTAGACATGTTAAATATTATATTTGCAGCCCAGAGAAAGTAAGCTGTGCTGAAATATATAATGAGACATGCACTCTTAAATCCTATGGGCTTAAGCTACTAGTGATCTTATTCCAAATACCTAGAATTAATGGATGTATTTGGCTGCAACCACTTTATACAACAGTTTTTCATTTATAATATGAGGATGGAAATTTCTCTTTATTTCACAGGATTCAAATGTTCATTTCAGGATAGCAAGGGTTAAGGAAACAATTGAAGAATACACTGGGACTGTACAAAATACCGAATTTACATTTCAAACATTAAATACTCCTCGAAGTCTTACATTTAATTTTAAATTAGACTAAAAATATCTGAAATTAAATGCCTTGACAAACATACTACCATATTCTGAAAACGCTGAAGAAGAATTTTTCTATATTTTACTTTTTTTCCATTTCTTTTCAGGGATAACAGTTCAATTAATTTGATGCATATTATAATAAAATTGAATGAAATATTAAACAAAAATTTGTTACTGATATCTATATTAGTATAGTAAGATAGAAAAGCTTCAGATGGAGTTAGGTATTTTTGTCAATTCAGATGAAGATTTAAGTGGACAATAGTAAATACTACTTTCAGTAGCATTCTGAAACTGATAATAAAATAACAAAGTAAAATATTAATGACCTATTTTTTGGACTTCATCAGATTTATTCACAGTATATGTAAGGAAACTTATAAAAGAGTTTATTGTTCCTTATATAAATGCATTTATGGGTTCATTATATTTTTAATGTAGGATATAATTCTGTTTGTCTGTGTGATTACCGTAATTCATAAGAAAGGACTAAATGACAGCAAAAAAATGTTTTAAAACTGGACGAGTTACACATTAATGAAATGATGCTAAAAGAGTGCTTTATATTTCCTGTTGCTTTATAATTTGTCTAGATTTTGTTTTGTTTAGCTCGTTTTACTAGGACTGTATGTTTCTTATAGCACTTTCCTACTCTTAATTTACCTGAAATACGCTCGCATTTAAACAAAATCTTTTTGGAATATTTTGCTTTGTTTAGAAAACAATTTTCATTGAGTAGTTTTTGGTGTTTCATTTATTTCTTTGCATGAATGCAAATCATACATCAATATATTTTGAATGTTCAATTTTAGTTGAATAGATATAGTAAATGCATAAAAAAATAACCTAAGTGTTTTTACAGATAAGGAATATAGCTGCTTATAAA
Source organism: Thinocorus orbignyianus (assembly GCA_013400375.1). Taxonomy (NCBI): domain Eukaryota; kingdom Metazoa; phylum Chordata; class Aves; order Ciconiiformes; family Thinocoridae; genus Thinocorus; species Thinocorus orbignyianus. The sequence continues at coordinate 248,875 of VXBW01005894.1, read as the reverse complement.
GCACAAAATATTTATGGTATTCTATAGCATGCAACAGTTTTTTTAGTAGAAATTTATAATGGAGTTGTGCTATTCTATATGCAGATGTCTAATGTGTAGGAAAAGTTTGTATTTTCCACAAAGGGTGGATTATGTTTATTATTATTTTTGAAGCAATCAAATAAATCATTAAATATGTCAATTTTAAGGAAAATAATTTGCCTGTGGTTTTTTCTTTTTTGTTTGATTTTTTTGTGTTTTTTTGTGTGTGTTTTTTTTTTTCCCCGGTATTCTTGCAAGGTAAGGGAATTAATTTTTTCTTCCCTGTGCCTTGCAAGGATAAATAAACACTGGAATAATTCATATTTTACACTGTAATATAAAACTAGGGTAACTTGGTATGGAAGTCATTTTGCTGGGATGAAGGGATTCTATTTATTTACTTTCCTAATAAATTAAATGAGCTTCTTGCAGGTATTTATTTTTAAACTAACTGGGTCCAAGAATTTCTGTAAACTAAAAACAGCTCTCTGCAGGGTAGCCTTCAGATTTCCAACATCTAAAACTAGTTCTGCTGTCTCTGCTGAAAGACACAATTAGAATTCCTGTGCAGGGATGCTTCTCGGTATGTCTGATAGAGAAAGAATAACACCCCATCTATTTCAGTCACAAAAACATAAATAAATAACTAGGCTCTGTATTTGCATATGTTTGTAGATACTCAATTTGACTTTTAGATACCTTGGTTCAGGTGTTCAATATTAATAGATACTTGATTCAAGATTATGCTTTGAGCTGCAGAAAATACCATCTTATGGGAAGTAATTTCTGGAAGCATTTTGTAAATAAGGTGTCAAATAAACTTACTGACCATCTAATATCCTGAAATTACTTACTTTCCAATCCTGAAAGAACACACTTATTCCTATTCGAAAGGAATAGCCTAAAGTTCATTATACCAGGAAGGGTATTTGCGAATGCAATGAAATAGACAGTCACAGTTTATACTTCCCTTTCTACTTTCCTCCTTCTTTTTTTTTTT
>VXBW01005894.1:209426-241992 GCA_013400375.1 Thinocorus orbignyianus | reverse complement strand
TTTTTTCCCCCCCCCCCCCCATTGGTTGGACTTGATGATCTTAAAAGGTCCCTTCCAGCCTAGGTGATTCTGTGATTCTGTGATTCTGTATGTAGCACAACAAGGTCAGAGAGGAAAAGCTAGAACAATTAAAGGTAGAGCCACTATAAGAGCAAAACTAACTTAGAAAACATTCTTCAGCATTCAGAGAGAGAGAAGATATGATAAAAGTAAGGTCACGTGCATCATGAAGAAACTGAGGATTCAGGATCATTCACTTTCTTTTTAATACAGAATCAAAGGATTCTTTAAAGACATTGACAGGCTGTAGATTCAAAAGAGGAACCTTTTCACACAACATGGAGTCAAACTATGAATTGCATGCTGAAGTCATGGAAGATTTCTGAAGTCCATATTTTCGGTGTTCCAAAAGCTGTTAACTGCATAATATAGAATGTCAATTCATCCGGACATATTGACTAGAAGTATCAATACAAATACAAATATTGCTGGCTCAAGAAGTTCCAGAGATGGGCCTTGCTGCGGGCTTGGTATTCTGAGAAAAAATAATTTGTTTTTGTTTTTTCCTCCTGCTATACTCTTTCTTAGGCTTTAACAATTGGGCAATGTCCTTAGAATGACATTGTTGGACCAGATTAATCTTCTGTCTGATCCAGTATAGCCATACTTAAATCTTATGGAAATTAAAATCAAGGTCACTTAACTATTTTATTTTGTATTTGATAGAAAAACTATGAGCTGCATTTCTGCATTCTGCCTGTTTTTATGACTGGGTTTTCTTCAGAAGATACTTAAGGGTAAAAAGTGAAGTGAATAGAAGATAAATAATATCAGTTTCCTAATGAGTCTTCCATTCGTATCTTCTACCATAAGCTGCAGAAACCAGTCTATGAAACATGCTAGATTTGTAAATTAAGCTTTGGTTTTGCCTGTCTGCATAAAGCACCTGGACAAGTACAGAAGTGAAAAATAAAATTTGATCCTCAAATTTTAAGGGGATTTGTCAATCATAGATGTATTGAGTTCTACTATGACAAATGAACTCAGTAGATTGTTCTGGTCTACAAATATATTCTCTGTTCTATTGGAAAATGAGGATGTTACCATAAGCTTTAAAAAAGAGTTGATTTTTCAGACAGAAAGATGGAAAAAAAGGGAAGTACAGATATGCATTGTCCCTCCACAATGTCTGTAGAGATTTTCTGAAATTATTGTTAGACTTAGAGTTTTGTCTTTTTATTTCTATTATTTTTAATTAATCAATTTTGAGTTGTTCTAGTCATATTTCAGAAATATTTTATTTATGCATGTAATTAAGAAATTTAGTGTTTTAATGGTTGGAGTTGATGATCTATGGTTAGACTTGATCTCAAGTCTTTTGCAACCTAAATGATTCTATGATTGTATGATTTTTAAATATACGGTAGCATGAGCAGCAGCATAAGTTGTATTTCTATGCAATTCTAATTTTTGCACATCTTGAAATGCTGAATTTTTCACATATATAATGCAAGTATAAACTTATTATATAAACTTTCACAAATATAATGCAAGAACCCTTTTTCAAGACTTTTCTCAAATATGCCCATAAATAACCTAATCCACTTGATAATACAGGCAAGGTCTTGAATGATGTATAATTTATTCTTGCTAAATGATTGATGGTCTTGTAGGTCCGAAATGACCCAAAACCTAACACGGATCGGAGGGGCCTTTCTGACCCTGTCCACCTCCTGCTTGGCTTTCCTCCACCCATGCTCGGGACCCCATTTCAGCCCAACCTGGGTCCGCAAATCCCTGCCCCAGCAATGTTGCAGGAATTTTAGTCTCCAGCTCTGTCTACTTTAGTCTCTGGCTGTCTCATCGCTTGCCATGTCTGGGGTCATCAATGACCCTTTTACCAGAACCCAGCTCTGCCTGGTGCAGCATTTGCTTGAGAAAATTTGAGTCTATTTCAGAAAGGAAAAATTGAAGAAAAGAATGCTATGAAAGCAAGCCTAACTGAATAACTGAAATCACAATCATAGAGTTTTAAAAACTTAGAAGGATATCTTTGTTTCAGGGTGAACAGGCCAAATAGAAATGAATACTGACAAATCAAGCTGCTGAAAAACTGTAGAGAGCATGAGATATAGATCTTAAACTATAGTATTGTAAGCAGTTGTGACCAACTTCCTAATAACATTGTAAAGCTGTAGCTAAGTCATGCATATTATCCAAAAGCAGATTAATATGATGTGAGGAACAGATACAAAGAGAATCCAGTTGTAAACCTGTTTCTAGGTCAAGGGAAACAATTTAAAAATAACACTGAAACCTTGAAAGAGCTACAAAAATGACTTTCACCTTTAGAAACTCAGTCTTTGGAAGTTCTTTGTGTGAAATTTATGGAAGAAAAGACTAACATACCTACATTGTGTTGTAAGTAACCAGAGGAGAAAAAAAAAAGACATCAGAGAGCTGTAATTTCAATTCCCTCCAGTGGTGAAAAGCCAAAACATTTAAAACCAACCTGACCATTGATGCTGCACAACTTTATTTTATGTTGGCAGTGACAGCACTGTAGAACTTACCTAGAGATGTGGCAGGATTCAAGTCAAGAGCAGATATTTCCCTTGTTACCCTAAATAGCTTGTTGTAGAAGTTATAAACCGAGGTTCTGTGGAGCAGTTACAGAGATGGAGGTCAGGCAGCTTAAAACAGCGGTTGCTTTCATACTGCAAAGGTTGAGTCTATAAACCCTCTGAGGCTGACATTACAAGCAATTTAGGAAACTGAAGTTTACTTTTGTAGAGAATTTAAGTTAAGGGAAAAAAAAAATAAAAAGGTTGTTGAGGTATAAAAGCAGTTTTACTGAGCAAAGATACATAATCAGCTTTGCAAATGCAGCTTTTAATATATATTATTTAAGGGCATTGATATTCACTTATATTTGAGGTGTCTCTTCCTTCAGTTTCCTGTGTAAAAGATAATAAAATTTCATACCATAATTAGATAGCTGATTAATTAAGTAGCTGAAAACCTAGACAAGATATACCACATTGCTCCTGATGATTAAATATAAAACTTAAAAAAAAAAAAAAAACCAAAAAAAAACCGTAAAAAAAAAAAAAGAAAGAAGTCAGAACTGTTTGCTCTATTAACCTGCATTTAGTGCAAGGCAAAACAGTACAGTGTGTTACAAAGGAAACTATGCAGTGACACAAAAATGTATAAAGCTGTACTGTGATTAATATACAGGATAAACCAGTTCAGTTCAGTTGCAATGAATGTCCTGGAAAGTAAAATTTTTATATTAGTTTTGAAATTTATATTTAGAAGTCATATTTCAAAAACAGCTGATTCAAAAATACCTCAGCAACTTCAGTGTAAAGCTCATATTCTCCTGCTTATGTGATATATATGTTTTGGTTCAGACTGAAACTCGTTAGACATGTTAGAAACAATAAATAAACCTCCTTAATATATCCTCAGTAAAACCAGTTTTGTCAAACTAGATAAAAGAACAGAAGACATGACTTATAAGAAAGACTGAATTACATAATTGTGATGGGGTATTTGTTTGATTGGGGTTTTGTTGATTTGAAGTTTTGGTTTGGAAAATAGAAGACTATGTGAGAGACATAATCTCCAGACACAAAGAAGACAGTGTTTAAAATGTAATCAAAAAGCATATTTCAAAATCTCTGATAACTGTGGATTTAGTTTAGATATTTTCTACAAAAAAATTTAATAATGAAAGTGTCATTCATCATATAGAAATTCCTGATTAAGTTCTTCCTTTTCTGTCACTAGTCTATACTGGACACCATTCAGATGAATACTGTAATAATTGTGTCCTGTTGTGTTTAGAGAAGGGTTACTCCCAAGCAGTACACCAAAATCTGTTGAATTTTGTCATAAAAGTAGAAAGACTATTTTATAATGAGTCAAAGCGCAATTCTGCAATTTAAGCTTTAGAGTATTCATTGGATGGTGTCATAACTTCACAATCATGTTATAATGATTACTTAATATTACATAGTGAATTAAAATGGATGAAGGACCAATGAATATTTAATTATCTTGTGCAAAGAAAAAAAGGATTTTAAAGAGAGAGACTGTGAGGTGCACAACCCCTAAGAAATAGTGTCTACTATTTCCTTTAAATGTACCTTCACTCCCAGAAGAGAGTAGAATACAAATCTTCCACTACTTGAGTTAATGTTCTAACCACATGAAGAAAGGGAAGCTCTTAAGAGGTAACTAGTAGCAAGAGTACCTCTGACAGGTAGAGACAGGCTTTTTGTACACAGGAAAGAGTCAAGCTATTCCGCAATGAGTGCGGTTTTGACTCAGGCAATGTGCTACCTCACCGATGCTTACATATAAATATCAGTCACTTCAAATACTCTAAAGGTTAGCTTGCAGCTAAAATTGCATTTTAAGGATCTAGACATTGGGCTTACAGGTTCAACTGGCTAGGATAAAAGTCCATAAATCTTCTGGATTTTATTTTCTAATATACGTACTTGTTGCTGAAGATATAATATAACCCTTGAATCCTGAAACAGGAGGAAATTAAGGTACTTGGGCAATGTTTTCTTTTTCCTTTGTAATGTCTGAAGTTTTTTTGAATTCACCTCTTGCAGCCGTAACCATGACAGACCTCAAAGAATGCACAAATGGGCAAAATTGCCAAAACTAAGACCTGTACACTCAGCAGGGGGTTTACTGTCTACAGACATCCGTTTCAGGAAACAATGTTCTCAAAGATTCTTAGCCCTTTGAGAGTCTGTAAAAAAAATATTATAAAATGTCTGAGTTAATTTTTCTTATGAGGGTACCTATTTAAAACCAAATATATTTTGATCATATTGACTGTGGAAGTATTCAACCACCAACAGGATTATAGTATTTTTTTTTAGCTAGGAAACATAGTGACAAAAAAATTAATAAAAGTTGGTATTTTTCCATGCCAGTAAGAAAGTTAGATTTCACAGAGAAAGAAGGAGTGAATGTGAAGGTATTTGCTATCTCATAAGGAGGAAGTCAAAGCTGAAGAAAGAACTCCAAGGACAGAAATTACACATGAATCAAAGAATTGTTGATGGTTCAGGTTGGAAGGGACCTCTGGATGTCAGCTGGTCCAATTCACCTCTCAGGCAGGCATACTTAGAGACAGTTGTCCAGGACCATGTACAGATGACTTTTTAATACCTCCAAGGAGGGAAATTCCACAACCAACCTCCCTGTACAACCTGTGTCAATGCTCATTTACCCTCACAGTGAAAAGCGTTTCCTGATGTTCAGAGAACCTCCTGTGTTTAAGCTTTACCCTGGCTCCATCTTCTTCACAGCCTACCTTCAGATCCTAGAACCATAGAATCACAAAGTCAGAATGGTTAGAATTTGAATGGACCTTAAAGATCATCTAGTTCCAACCCTACTGCCATGGGCATGGACACCTTCCACTAGACTAGGTTTCTCAAAGTCCCATGCAACCTGGCCATGAACATTTTGAGGGATAAGGCATCCATAACTTCCCTGGGCAAACCTACCTAGTTTCTCTGGACCAAACAATCCAAGCTTTCTCACCCTTTCCTCATAGGGTGGATGCCTCAGTTCTTTCAGCATCTTTGTAGCCCTTTGCTGACCTCTCTCCTGCAGATTTTGTCTCTCTTATAATGAGGAACTTGGAAATGGACACAGATTGGACACACAACTTACAATTGTAGTTTGTCTATTCTGTCTCTGTCCCCTGATTATTACTAACATTTAAATTATATGTAGGAAAATGAAAAGAGTCAATCCTTTAATAAGTAACATTCTGTCACAGTTGCATACAGTGCAGTCCTCCAGGCTACAGGATCACAAGACGAAAGATTTCCATCTAAGCCTATCACTGGCAGTCTATGTCACATCTCTGACAAAAGAAATTCAATGTTCACTTTCAAACACCAAATTTTGTTGCAGAGAGTTTAGTCATTAGTGGGTTTAGCATTGTTTTGCCTTGGTCTACATTCTGTTTTTTATATGACTAATCAATGTGGTATTATAAAAGACTAAAATTAAGTACTTTTATATGGTATTCTGATACCCATTGCTAGGTCATATGCAATGGAAAGGGAAAATCTGTCATTTACAACAAGATTTTCTTTAGTAGATTTTCGTAAAAAAAATATCAGTATTTTTTGTAATTATCTGAATAAAAAGTTGAGTGGATGAAATATTACCCACTTTGGTTTTGATGAGAGTGCTTTTTGGACTATGAAAGTGTCAGAGACATCATACCAGCACCTATAACATATTATCATATACTTACATTCTCATTTAAGAAAAAAGAGAGTCTTATTCTACATTGCTATATAACTAGCTTGAGAAAAACATAGAATTTGTTTCAAATTTATTTCAGTAGACAATCTAATCCAAAGTTCATCAAAATTATTTAGTCAATGACTAGTAGTCCTTTTATTGCATTTGTACCAAAACTAGAATGTACATGTGGAAAGATGCTTGTCTTTAAGTTTCTATAAGATTTTCTCAAGTGGAGTTAAGCAGTTTTGAAAAAATCAGGTGGTGTAAAGTTTATGGATACATTTTAGAAATCCAGTCTCTAACAGTCATAAAATAGCAAAGTCTAGTAGCTGACAAAATACATTTTATTTTTACAGGTGTTTTTTTGGCTAACAAAAATCTGTTAGGATACAATATCATCATAACTATACGGGCATAGTGACAGATTTTCTTGATATACTATTAGCTTGAAGAATCACTTATTGAATTGAAAATGATTCAGCCAAAATTTGTTTAGAAAAACAGAAAAGTAGAGTTTATATGACCCTTTATAATATCAAGAGAAGCACAGGTATTTATAACTTTGAGAGATAATGCTGAACATTACTGATTGCTACTGTCAGAGGACAGTTGACTTAATGGAAAATTCTAGTTGAAATAACAGATTACTATATGACTTAAATATTTACAGAGATTGATTACATTCTTACAGCTGAATCATATTGCAGATATCACTGCTTAATCATGAAAAAGCACTTGCAAAAACAGCTGTTCAGGTCCGCCAGGTAAAAAGATAGTACATCAGTTCTAAGAGTGACTACTTTCAGGCCATTTGAAAATAATATTTTAAATAGATTTTCTTCTTCCTAATTAACACAGAGAAGAAAACCAACAACATTGTGCACAGAATCTAAAAACTTATTCATTACCTGATGGATTATCAATGCATAAACATTAAAATAGCAAAATATCATTCTCACGTTTTCCAAGGGGAGTACTTGCAGTCTTCATTCAATTAAATTGAAATAATATATGTAAATGGAGATCTGAGTTTTTCAGTTAAGAATGGATGTGAATTTATGACATTACTTGCAAAGTGTTAACCTACATATAGTTCTTGTATCTCATATAGAGTAGAATCTGGTTTGCATTGAATTTTCATCTATATGCACAATATCCTTCTAACTTGTCCAAGTATCCTGCATTCAAGGATAGCATAGTATGCTACACCAGAATTTCTGAAATTATCGAAAAAACGAACCAACCAAACAAAAAACATTAACAACAATGACAACATCATCAACAACAACAACAAACCAAAAAGGGAAGATTTTGTGTTTTGCTCTGCTCTACTGTTATGTACGAGTGGAACATTTGTTCACCGTGTTTATACTTAACAATCTCTGTCTTTGTATTCTTTATTTGATTAATGTTTCTTAAATTATTAGATTTCTTTCACATGCATACTCAGACTTATTGGATATGAAAGGTGGCATTATTATGCCATTGTCTGGGATATCAGGTTAAGTACAATATCCTGTATCAGTTCAAAACATGGGTCATTTTTCAATGAAGAAACATTCTCGGTTTTGAGCTGTTTGTCAACACAGTTGTTGAAACAATTATTTCTGATATTTTTGATATGCATTAATTAATAATGACAAAAATAATAAGAATAATGCTATCATATTATCAGCTTTGTTTTGACAGTATCACAGGTGGTTATTGTGTTGCATGAAGTGGCAAACTTCATTCTTGAATTTAAATCTTAAAGGTTATAATACCAAACATGCTTAAACCACAGCATTCTAGAGACTGAATTTTGCAGAAATAGCCTAAATGTTGGGGACCCCATCCAGGCTTCGTAGTGAAACTCAGGTTATTACTATAGGTAATGTAGGAATCAATGGAAGTGGCATACATAGCCATTGACTGAACAGAGTCCTTCCTACATGTGTTTCAAGCTCCTTTGGAACTTGGGCTTAGCTTGCTTCTCAACATCACTTTTTACTTTCGAATGCCATTCTAAAAATTTAGATTCAAGCTCTTCTTGGGGTCAGCTTGTGTCTTAGCAACGATCAGCATTGCATTATTTTCATCATTGGTACTAATAAAATCATACTATTTATTAACTAGTTTGTGGTTTATAAAATAAACTTTAAAAAAATGGATATCTGGATGGTTGAAGAACCCATGACACCCAGGGTCTGTGAACGTGAGGCTGCTCCTACTCATCAATAGAGGGCCTCATTCACTTTGTCTTCCTTCTTCCTTTTTCCTGATTGGGTGCCCTGTAGCAGACACCCACTGTAATGTCACCTCTCTGTGCCCTACCTTTAATTCTAACCAATGAGCTCTCTGTCGGCTCCTCATCCTTCCCCAGGTAGAGCTCCAGGCACTCCAGCTGGCCCTTGACGTAGAGGGTAACACTCCCTCCTCATCTCCCCTACCTGTCCTTCCTGAGAAGCCCAAATCCCTCCATTCCAACACTTCAGTCACAGGAACCATCCCACCACATCTCTGTCATGCCAATGAGATCATAGCCCTGCAGGTATGCACACGTCTCTAATTCCTCTTTTTTGTTCGCCTGCTAGGCATGAGGCAATTAAGATGGGCCCTTGATTAAGATAATTTACTGGCTGGAGTGGCTGGAATGTCTCTGTGCTGCACTCCAGATGGTCTCCTGCTGGTCTGTGATCATCCTCCAGGCTCTGGGCATCTGTTGCTGGCATTGGTATCAAACTGGCAGGAGTGGGATGGACTGAGGTTCCCCTCCCCTGACAACTCTAGTTTAAAGCCATCTTCACAAGCTTGGCAAGCCTCTGACCAAAGATACTCCTCCCTTTCTCTGAGAAGTGGACCCCATCTGCCCCAGTAGACTAGGTTTCTGAAAACAAGTCCTATGATCTAAGTGGCTAAACCTCTGGCTGTGGCATCCATCCTGTACACATTTGTTGACTTGACAGATTCAATTGGCCCTATCAAAGTCCTTTGACCAGGAGGACTGATGAAAAAACTACTTGTGTTTCAGAGTTCCTGTCTACTGCTCCCAGGGCTCTGGTATCCTTCTTGGTATCTTTCACACTGCTCCTGGCAGTATCACTGATGCCCATGTGAAACAATAGCAGCAGCAGTCAGAGGACTATACAAGGCTCAGTAGTCTCACGATGAAGCCTCTGGTACGAACCCCTGATAAGCAGCACACCTCTCTAGATGTGTACCTTTTCATTTGGCCAGATCTTGAAAACTTCTCTTACATCCTAAATAAGCACTTCATTCCCTGGAATTTCAATATCTTGATCTCACAACTCTTTTTCAGTTTCATTTATTGTATGCAAATAACATAGGACCGATAACACTACTTAATAAGACATCAAAGGATTGGACAACCTTTAACAACCACCTAAATTTTTAAACAGGTTTTTTTTGGTGATGCTTTTGGATGGGTCTTTGCCCATGTCTATCCCATCCTGAGTAATTAGATAAACACTTCCACATGGAGGTGCATCCACAGAAAGAACGTTAAATCTCGATTGATTGGTTCATCCAACTAACAGATAAAGAAAGTAAAATCATCACCATGCCCGATTTCACACATGCGTTTGTGTGCAGCTGCATGCAATTACTTTTTTATTGCCTACTTCTGTAGGGAAGAAAAATGTGGGAATCATGTGAGAGCTATGACAGAGCTTAGGCAAGGTATAGTACTGGACAACTTTGAAGTCTGAATTATGTGAAGAGAAGGATCCTTAATTGGTTTAAGATCTGTTATCTACAGGTTTGTTGGGTTTTTTTGTTTGTTTTGTTTTGGGTTTTTGTTTGTTTGTATTTTTTTGTTTATTTGTTTGGGTTTTGCTTTGGTTTGGGGTTTTTGTTTGTTTGTTTTTTGTTTTGTGGACAAAGATTTGTTCCTATGAAGTGAAAATGTGTTACATGTTCCGTCTCAAATAATCACAGAATATGTGATGATCGAGTAACGCAAGGAACAAGCACAATGAAGAAGAATGCTTGCTTTCTCTATATACTGTTATAATATAACTTTAAGTCATTCACTAAATCAAGATTTTGAGGAAAATATCAACTTCTACCTATCAGAAGACCTGTCTTTATTGATAGTTCTAAACCTGTCTTAGACTATTATACATTAAATCAGGTACATTTGTATTCAAATTAAAGTGTTTTGTTTTGTTTGGTTGGTTGGTTGGTTTTTTTTGGGTTTTTTTGTTTTTTTTTTTTTTTTTTCTTTTTCTGAAAATAGTATACATGATATTGCTAGATGTCTGAGTTCTGGATGATGTTCCTACTCAAAAATGAGGTGGAACAGAGAATACACATAATTCTTGAGAAAATAAATTACTTAGGAATAGTGAAAATAGATTTCTAACACACTTCTGAAGATTTTTTAATTGGCTTGTATTTTCTGAAACTAAAAAGTAATTTATAACATAGTCATTTAAAGACTTGTTCTCTAAAGATTTCTGACTAAGCTAAAGGGTTGAAAGTAGTATTTAGTTCTGGTTTTGCTTCATTCCTTATTTCTTTCTTGTAGAGTAGCTCTTCAATTTGCTTACAAAGAGGATAAGTAGTTATATTTTGCAAACTGTATCATATCAGATCAGGTTTATAAGATGCATGAGTCCAAGGAGATAATTAGAAAGGAAAAATAACTGTAATGTGTGCTTAAGTCAGCTGCAGAATCAGAATGTTTTCATTAATTCTGTAATTCAGTCAGTCACCTGAAATGTTGCTTATGTATACCAGCAGTCATATGATTGCTGTGCAATTACATAAGTAATTGATAAAGTCACTACTGTTCTGTGCATGGGTAATAGTTGCTGTGTTTCCTATTTAGAGGTCTTGACAGCACATTATTGGAAAATGTCATTTAAATTTAAATTCTATTAAGGAACATAACAACCCTAAAAAATTGGCAGTTAGGCATTTCTTTATTAGTACAGAAAAACATTGCAACTTGAGTTAGATTAACTCATTAGTGTGCTCATTAAATAACTAACTCCATCATCAATAAACAGCAAAGAATTGCTGATTTACTTCATCTCCAAGTTCTATAAAGTTCTGGAATTCAATCTTCAGAGTCAAGTACTAAATCTGTAAATTTTAATTTATTTTTTCAAACACAGAACTGCTTTTGTTCTTTAGCTTACTCTACCCATAGGTCAGAACCTTAGGACAGGGACATAAGCCTTGCATGCCCTAACTAATTTCCAGAGAATTTTATCTCTTTTTTTTTTTTTTTTTTTTTTTTTTTTTTTTTTCTACAACTGTTCAGCTTCAACAGACCTAACAGTGATTGAAGCATACCTAAGAAAAAGAAAGAAGACTCTTCGAAATTTCTCAGGCTAAGGACAAAGAATAAACAATAATTGAATTCAGGTTTTCCGCTTTACCCCATAGTTTTGAGGCTGATTTAGCTCCATGTCTCCGGTTCAATCAGCAGTGAGGCTGACTGAGTTCCTAGTAAATAATGTGCACATTGGGAATAGTGTTTCCAGTAAATGTGCACGCATACATGAATGCATGCATGTGTGAAAACCTAGACAGGTACACACGGAGTCACATGGATAGGCACAGATGAAGGGCATGGGCTTCATAGAAACATGAACGGCATGAACAAGTCTGACCTGATTCCTTCCTTTCCAGATGATCAGGATTGTAGTCCCACAGTAGAACATGTTCATATTTATACATAATGTAGATTTTCCAGCTTTGGACACTTGGTGTCCCCAGCAGCTACCTCAACATCTCAGTAGTCTGCCCAGCTGCTGGCAGCAGGATCACATGAACCCCTGAGGCTGTAACTCCACTCCAGGTGCTGTACGGACCCATTCTTGTCACACATATACAAACAACTCTCTCCTGGAGCTGCTCTAGACCTACAGTCCCCTCAGCAACTGTAGCAGTTTCTCAAGTAGCAGCTCTGTCCTACAGTTTCTTCAGTATCTGACCTGCAGAGCCTTGGTATCTACATCGCTTTGCCTCTAGACTTACAGTCTCCCCAGTGGCTGGATCCTAGATCTCTTGCACTACCTGACAGATATTCATGTTTGAAATTTGTTTCTGAATGACACATGGAACGCACATACACACAGAAGACTGAGATCACCTAAGGGAAAATTCATACATGCACCAGTGTCTCCTGGTGCCAACACCCAGCCTTCCCACAAGGGCACAAAGGATGGGGAGTCCTTGCCCAGGAAAACCATCAGAAGTGGAATTTATTTAGAAGGTGCAGGAAAGACTGCACTGTCTGACACAGACACAGCTGGGCATCAGGACTGACCAGCTCGTGTTCACACCCCACCAACCCCCTTTATCTTCTTTCCCCTTTATTTTCCCACTCTTATCCCTCCTTTTACTGCTTTTTGTCCCTCACCTAAATATCTCATGGTGAACCTTGCACATGCCCACAATCCTCCTTGAAACATCCCATTGTCAGTTTTACAAAGTCCCTAAACCCTTTTTCTCACCCTCCCCTAAGCTTATTTGCTTCATCTAAGTACTCCATATTAGCTAAATTGTCAGTGTCAAGGAAAGAAGCCCTCCTATAGCAAGTGCCCAGGCTCCGTGTTGACAGGAATGGGGCAGGGACACACCTTTGATGGCACTGAGGGAAGGCTCTTCCACCTAAGCAAGATCTATCACTCAACACAGTTCAGTATTCTAATGCACAACAAGAAAGCAACGAGACGCTGTACACTGCATTTAAGAAGTATTTATGAATGAATACTTCAATATCCATAGATGAAAAACTTTATTTTTCTTACATTTTGTAGACCTTGATCATACATCTTTCCCTTCTGTGTGTTTTTCTGTTAAATCTCATTTATTTTATGTAAAATACCTTTCTGTTGTACAGAATTTGCCATACTCTTAAAGCTTGGGAGAATACATCTACTCTGAATAAAATTTTTTGCTAAAAATCCATAACTGTTTTAAGCCCTGTAGTGAGCTTAATAATCAGTAAATCATGGGAAATGGAATTGAAGATAAAAGCAGTCCAGGATACTAATTTTTTAAAAAGTTGTTATAGAAAACTTAAAGAACTAGTAATAAATTTTTGCAGAATGTCATGGAAAGTTTGTTAGACAGTAATTGCGGGTCTAAAATGTATGGTATGGGTCATGATGAAAAAGAGTTTGAACCTGTATGAACGTTGCTACCAACATAATGAAAAAAATCTACTGTTGGTACGTACACCATACAACTTCTGACTGGACATTAAACTCCTTGCAATAACATTTTAAAATATCTGGTGGGTTTTCGTTCAGTCATGGAATTTGATAGGGTATTGTGTAATTGCAGGGAGAACATGGGTCTAGATCCACAATGAGACATCTCTTTCCTGTTGTGTGATCACATCCAGGAATACAGACATTGTCAGACAGCAGAACAAGAGTAATAAGCTCATTTGTCTTCTAGGAAATATAAAGAAAATACAATAAACAATCTTTTTGGTAATGTAAGAAAATATTCCAAGCGTAACATACAGCAAATAAAATAACTGAAATGAATTAGAGAAAAGTATTGTGTTGCATTTCCCTTATTCAGATGTGTGAATTACTTCTATGAGATGAAGAATATGCAAATTCCTTGATATAAATGGCAGCAGAGAAAACAAATACAAAGGAAATAGAAAGACACAAATTCTGCTGGTGGTAGCAAAGGTGTAAATGTACAAACTTTCACTGAAACCAAATGTGCTATAGAGGATTTACGTAAGCAGGCTAAAGACAGAATGTACATGAAAACTTTGCAAAACTGCTAAGCTTGATTTTGAGACTTTAAGGGGTTTAACTCTCATGGGAAATTGAACCTGTGAAGTATTAAGACCAAACTGAGAGTTGGAAAATAATGATTTTCATTAAAAAAAAAAAAAAAAAGCCTAAAATATCCACTTCAAAATATTAAAAAAGTAAAACAACCAAAGAATTTTTTTCTTTGTCTTTTCTCCCACTACCCTTCTTTTCATATCTTCCAAATGCAATATGGACTTATTTTAATGAAATGTCAAGGCTTCCTGATTTGATGTACCAGTTAGCTCACAGTCAACTTGGTTGAGCTGCATTAAAGAACATAGACAAGAAAGTCACATTACATTTCAACCACAGAATGAAGATAAATGGCTTGGTGCATTTGAGAAGGAAGCTCCTGTGGGATGTGAAAGTGAAAAACACTGGTGATAAGCATAGCTATGGCATATGGTCAATATAAAAAATGACGGAAAATAAATCTTCATCCTAGCTTTCTTAAGGACACTTAATATGGGGTCTGTGATATCAGATCAACTGGAAATAGAGAATTCCAAGGATAGTTATCCTTTTTGGATGAAACTATAAATCATAATGCTATATCCACATATAAATTAATACTAAATGAAGCACAATTATACATCCAGGAAAAAAATTCCACTATTGTTTTTGGTTTTATCCAGAGTCTTGCATAAAAGACTAATAATATAACAGACTCTGGAACAGTTGCCATGTGCAGAAATAAGAGCCTTTGTTACAGTCAGACAACATGTCTATTTAATACTGTCTTTATACCTGTTTGTGTTGCAAACTGTAGCGTGAAAGTAGGAAAATAAAGAGTGAATTTGCATTTGCACTAGAATCTTCACACATTTTTCTGGTGGTGTTATGGTTTGTTGTTGTTGCACTGTTAAGGGTAAAGGAATTTGGGAGAAAAAAACCACCCTTGCATTTCAGCTTGTCCTCAGATGCCAGCAGGGCTGGGGGCAGCTGGATTTAGATTCTGTTACCCAATTTGGCACTGTAGGTCCAGTCACATTCAGTGTTTTGAACTACCATGATTATGGTGCACTTTTGGCCTAGTCATGTTCAACGAACTAACTCGGCCAGAGTTTGGTTGCATTTAATGAGAACTCCCACGACTAGATTAATGGATAGTGCATTTTTTTCAGGCAAAAGAATTGCAAAGTCTTTTGAATTGCTGGTGATAATACCCTGTCTACAAAGCATGTGCAGGTACTATAGCAGCATAAAACAACTCAAGTAATATAGTAGCATAAAACAATTCTATATAGAAATTTCTAAGTTTCCCAGGGGAGCATTCAGTATAGCCAAGCATTCGTATCTCACCCAATAGTCGTGAATGGAGGGGAACAGATGCTCAGCTCGACCGGTCCCAGATATCAGCAATAGTTCATGATGATATATTCCTGATTTGTCTGTGATGGATTTTCCACAACATCTCTCCATTCTTAAACATTTTTTATGCTGTTTTTTACCTTTCCAGGTCTACCTTGAGCGACTCTACTTGTACATACCTTCATTACAATTGGTGTAAGATTTATTTGCTTCACGTTTAAAGTTGTAGACTAGCAGAAATTCAGAGTGCAAACTCAGTGATCCTTGGAGGCAGGAAGCATTTAGGATGGAGGTGTGTTTTGGTATTATAATGATATTATAATGAGCAAAGTTCAACCTAAGGACATGATTTAAAAAAAAAAAAGAAACTGTTGGCTCAGGGTAACAACTACACAGCTTATCAGTTTTCATAGTACTATAAGTTTCCATTCTCCATGCTGATTCACAGTGTTTTACCACTGTATCTTCACACTACCCTACTCTTCATGCTGGTTTTGGGGTTATTTTTCCACCTTAGAATATGCTGACTTGAAGATTGAAGTTTATATGGCCTAAGGAAATGCAGTGGAATACATTCTTTGCATATCAGCTGCACTCCACCCCGGCAGCTTCTTCAGTGCTGTACCTTATCTTAAAATGTGAATATAACTTTTATTTCTAAGTCGCCTCCAGCAAGTATCCCATGGTTGTGGTTTGAGTATTTTCGGTTTTCTTTGGCTTGGGGATTTTTTGTTGTGTTTTGTTTTTTTGATTTTTTTTTTCTTTTTTAAGGATAGTCTTGATATTTAAGATCCTATAAATATATGTTATGCAAAATGAGTTATAGTTCTGTGAATACACTATGCAGCTCAGCTTGCAAGACGTCAAAGCTTTTGGAAAGTTTTTCTAGAAGTATTTCTAATTTCTACCCATGAATCATGGACAACATCCCATTAATTTATTTTTACACCTCCTTTATTAATAAAAGCTTTTTCTTTTACATTAGTTTAACCCATGACAGAGAAGATGTAGCATTGTTCAGCAAACTCTTGTGCTTATATTACAATGATTTCCTATTAAAAATGATTTAGAATAAATTAATTGCTTAAAAAAAAGGACTGTACAAATAGAATATCCCTTTCTTTCCTATGTAGGAACACGTATCTTCCACGCAACTTTGTGAAGGTAATGCAATGAATTTCACAATAGTATTCCTTGAAGTAAAAGTTTAATTAAGTGCATAAAACCATATATGTACTGTATGTTTTGCACAATACTGCAGACAATATGATTTCATAGGATGGATAAATTCGCATGTTTCTTCCATTCAGTTTTTTGTTGGTTGTTTTTGAATTCTGCTGTTTCTTGTTATTGGTTTTGTGGGTTTTTTATTATTACTTATTTTTAAAACTTTGAGTTTTTCAGATTGAACTATGTTACCTGGGAAGATCGGTCAGATAATCCTACAGCTGTTTCTTTTCCTGATATATCCAAGGTTCTGCAAATGGAAAGTGTTGGCACAGTTTTCAGAACAGTTATTGTAGGTCATAGTTCACAAACTGCATCATTGCCAGAAAAAGATTAGGATTTCATTTGGATTCTAAAAGATTGTTTTTAAGGTTGTTTAGAAGAGATGAACCTCATAAAGATCTACAGTATGTGACTGACCAATTTTTTATAGATTTATATTATATCTTCTTATACGTATGAAATTGTTTCCACATTTTCCTCACTCCTAACTTAACTATTTCTTTTTGTTTCTGTTTTATTTCTTATGTATACATTTTTGACCTATATATTTATTTTCTGTTTTCTCTTCTAAAACACTCCTCAGGTAAAAAGTAAAACAAAATGCACCTCAGTCTTGGGGAAAGTGTACAGGAATGGTCTTAAAACCAGAAGTCTCTAATCTTATATAAACTCTTTGCAAAATACCTTAGTAGAAAATTTATGCCTCTGGTGACTTCTATCAGCCAAAGAATCTTTCTGGGGAAAAACATGAAAGTTAACATCCATTTCAATCAGCTTTGCTTTTACTACTTTGTTTCCACTGTTGTGTTCCTCTGCAATATTTTCCCCCTTTTGACCGCTTGTCATGCAATTTCTGTGTGTGATTGTAAGTTTTCTTGGATAAAGAACAATGTCTTAAAATCTTAACTCTGATTTATTTTTGTTTAAACTGGTCAAAGCTAGAATCACATTCTACCAGAGCTAGGTTTTGACTACTTAACAAGTCCTGGTGTATATTGTATTTCCACATCCCAGCATTTTCAATGCAGAGACCAACATCTGAAGTTTCATTTTTCCATCCTCTGAACTCCATACTCTGTCTTCCATCTTAAACCACTATTAATTTACAGTGTGCTTGTCTGAAATTTGACAGTAAACGGGTGCACTAAGCTCAGAAACTGACCAAATGTTTCCAGTTTTTTGATATTCAAATTGCTGTTTGGCAGTGTCTCTTGCAGATTAATAACTGCACTTGAGCATGACAGTATTACTTCCATAATCTGTAACTGACATACTGTATCAAAGAACTGATATTTTCTTTAATCAGTGCAAGTGTCCAGAGAATAAGACTGTTAGTTCATTTTTCAAAAATGCATTCTTCCGTATCTCTTCTAGTCAGCTTGGAGTTGGTTCAAAGTTAGTGTCAGCAGTGTTTTTACTAACTCATATTTCAGTCATATTTGTTTCTTATGAAAATATAATGCCAGGTCTAAAAACAGGAGTGTAGTTTTTTAAAAGCCAATTTAGATATCTCTAATCTCTCCTAAATTATGAATTATACACTTCCATCCTTTTGCCTTCTCAGTTTCTGATACAAAAGTTTTCTTGGCTATGGATCTGAAGAGCTCTTTTATAATTTAATTGTCAGTTCCGTGATTCTGTAGGACTTTGACTCAATTTGAGATCTACATATCTAAAGTACGTTCTTGCCATTTCCCCACTATATCCATAATCTTGGCAGAAATTTGGTAGGCATTTTCAAGGTTGATGTTCCTATACAATATTTAGCATTTACAGATGTTTTAAAAAATCTACAGGATTTTACCCTAATTTAAGTGATTCTAATCTCTAAATAACTTTGTTTTCTCTACACTGTTTATTCATTTGTTTTCTTCTTTGTTAGTAGTTATCTAAAATTCAGGGGTGTTGTTTCTTGATCTTTCTTCTCTCTTGAATTAAGAACAGGCAGCACAGATTCCAGCACCAAGCCCAGCACCAAAGCACATCAGATCTTGAAGTGGACACCACAACAGAAAACTTATTCACCGCCTGGTTGAGACATCCACTCTAACAAAAACAAAAAATTGCTGCTTATCATTGGTGTGTATAGTCAGGTCACTTCCTCAAAGTTTATAGCCATGAAAAATTAGTTTAAATTTCTTATGTCTGACGATAATGGAGAAAGTTAAAGTAGACTGGAGAGAATGGAGGTTGCATTCCTGTTCTTAGTATTAGTGTGAAATACATAAGCTGGTTGAGGCTAATTCTTGCAGTCCCTACTGTGCCTTCCTATCATATAGGCACTGATAATAATTTGCAGAAGAACAGTATAAAAAATAAATTGTTACTAACCTCATAAAGCCTCAACCATATGTTCCTATGCATAGTAAAGGAGAAAGAAATCAACCCCTAGGAATCGTTAGAAAAGACAAAAAAGAAAAAAGAAAAGAAAAAAAAAGGTGTCCTACTATTATGTAAATTCTAATGTGCATACCACTTTAAGGGTGTGTTCAGATTTGGTTATTCTATCTCAGAAAGGGTCCAACAGAATTATAAAAATCAAACATAAAAGAACAACAAATATGAGTGAATAGAATGACTGGCGTATGTAGAAACTGTAACTCTTCAGGTAGGAATAAATATAGCTGAGGAAGATTAATAATTTTACAAAAGTGAGAGAGAATGAATTTCACTATGGCTCAAAATCAAGTATGAGTAAGTATTAAAAGGAAACTTGTCTTAAACCTAAGTTGAAGTGTCATAGAATCAGAGAATGGTTAGGGTTGGAAGGGACCTTAAAGATCATCGAGTTCCAACCCCCCTGCCATGGGCAGGGACACCTCTCACTACACCGGGTTGGTCAAAGACCTGTCCAGCCTGGCCTTGCTTACAATTACTTACTTATAGGGATTGGACATCCACAACTTCTCTGGCCAGCCTGTTCCAGTGCCTCACTACCCTCACACTAAAGAATTTCTTCCAAATATCTAACCTGAATTTCACCTCTTCCAATTTAAAACCGTTACCCCTTGTCCTACCAGTACACTTCCTGACAGAGACCCTTTGCAGCTCTTCTGTAGGCTCCCTTCAGATACTGGAAGACTGCTCTAAGGTCTCCCGAGAGTCTTCTCTTCTCCACGCTGAACAGCCCCAGCTCCCTCAGCCTGTCTTTTAGAGGAGAGGTGCTTCAGTCCTCTAATCATCTTCATGGCCCTCTGCTGGACCCATTCCAACAGTTTTATGTCCTTTCTATGTTGAGGACTCCAGAGCTTGAGGTATGCTAGTTCAGTATAAGTAATAGTATTATATAAGGATTTTGTAACATTGTTGTGACATAGCCAGACACAGTTTTAAAGAAATGAGCACAGTGATCACCAAAGGGACAAAGCAAGATGGATGTAGCTGCATGTTAAAGGCATCCAATTGCCAAAAGTTGCCAGCCAGACCAAAAAAAAACAACAACCCACAAATCTGATCACCTTGACCTCAGTAAATAATGCCATCCGAGGACCTCAGACAGCACTGCTATCATTAGACTGTACTCAACTCATGAGTTGTCTCACTTTGACCCTTCTGATTCATTATGCCATTCCACTGCAGGGGAAGTGAGAGAGCAGCTGGGTGGGAGAGAACTGCCCAGTGGGATTAAACAACAGTCATCCATTTTACTATCTGGCAGTTCTTAAAGTATTTCTGAGTAACAAGGCTTAAAATGTCAAGATTAATTTCTGGTTTTATTTTCTATATGGTGAGCTGAAAACAATGTTTGAACATGCAATGTTTAAGTTCAAATTTTGACAGCTTGGTGGAGGGTGATCTTCAATGACTTTTCACATTAGGGAAAAAAAAATCTCATAAACTTTGAGCACAAGAAAAACTGATAAAATTTATTTTAAAAAATCTTTAATGAAATGTATTATTTCATCCTGTTTAGGTCGAAATTTCAGAGTAAAGGAGGAAATGTCTTTATGTGATAACCTTGGACTTCTGGGTTATAATACAGTCTCTCTAATACAAGGTTCCATATTCTTTTCCCAAGAGAACCTAACCTCATTTAGTATAAAGCATCATACATGCAAACAGCTAAAATTAAGATTACATGGACAAATGAAGTTCTGAATTGTGCTTGTTTGTGTGCATTTTTTTTTTTTATTTTTTTATTATTTTTTTTTTTCTGCTTGCAAAGATTGTGCATATTAAACCACTGGTGGGCTGTCATCTTCAGGGTCATATGCAAGGAGATTTGATCCCTGCTCTTATGATATGATTATGCAACGCATAGATTGTTCCAGTCATATTCCATCAGTGGAAAGACAGACATAGCAAAAGACTGACATCATGTGTTTAAGGAAAGACAAAATCTATGCCAATTATTGTTTTATGGTGTAGGATATGTAACAATTAGAATCTCTATTAATCACATGCAACTTAAAAATAGTTCTTCAAAGCGAGAGTTGTAACATAAATATGACTTCTTTGAAAATGTCTTTAAAATACGTCAATGATTAATTTTAACTCTATAATTAATCATCAAAGTGAACAACTGTTTGGTTTTAAATTGCTAAGAAGCCAAAATGTTTTATTTGGGAAGGGTAATTAAGACAAGTGTTACTGATTAGCTCAGCTTTAGTAAGATGAATTTTGAAGTTTAAATTCTTATGGGAATCGATTTAAAATATAATGTTGAAAATAGTGAAAAATGGAAAATTACACCATAATAGTTTAGAAATATCAGGGTTTTCTAACAGTGTATGATACAAACATTCAAAGATATTTCATTATTTTTTTTCTGTACTAATTTTAAATTATTATGGAAAAACAGTCAATAATTTTCTCTTAAGTCATTATCTGAAGTTCAAGTTTTCTCATCATTGTGTTAGGCTGAAATCTAGCAGGAAATGTATGTTTCTGGAGTCAAGGGAAAAAATTGCCTAAGGAAACTATTTCCCTCTATATTATATTGTTATTTTTACACACATAAAGCTACATGATATTATCTACCTTGTTGTATAGGGTCCTTAGAGACTGATGGATGAAATGTCTAGAGTGTTCTTGTTAGATATTGCAGTCATTTCTGATAATGTTTTTATCTGAAGGTGTCAGGTGAAAATGAGATCTAGCTTACAAAGTGCACAGTAAAAATTACCTTCTGGTAATAGAACTCTGCAACCAACCACCATCTTTAATACAGTTATTATTTATTTTTATATCTCGCAGAATTTTATAAATGTATGGATATATGTGCATATGTCTATTACACTCTCATATATGCATCTTATATATATATATTTACACTCTGCATTTTACCAATGTGGTCAGGACTTTAACATACAGAAAAAAAGAAAGAAATTTCCTTTACAAAGGTCCTTAAAATTTTCATTTCACTGACCTTTTTCTTAAATAAAACTCAAAGCAAATAGATTCTTTTTCAGTCACATCCGATTCTGTGGTTATGTATTCAATTAAAGATTCAAGATCCAGTTTTGTTTCTCCTGTACATTATATTTCCAATTATTTTTGTGGTGTTTTGTTTTGTTGTTTCGTTTGTTTGTTTTAATATTTTTGGTGTTTTTTAATTTTTTTGTTTTGTTTTTGTTTGTTAGTTGGTTTGGGGTTTTTTTTTTGTTTTGTTTTGGGTTTTTTTTGTTTATTTTGTTTCGTTTTTTATTTATCATTTGATTCAACTCAGTGTTTACAGTAGTCATTGAAAATTTTCTGCCATCACTGAATAAATTCCCAAATCAATGAGAATGCTACTATGAGAATAATTCAGTTTTTATATACAGATTATTTGAATGTTTTCCCATTTGTTTTACCTCTATCTAAGAATTATTATACAGGTTTTTGGACTCCTTTCAAACTTCTCATAAAGACAGACATTACAGATGTCCAAGCTCTCTGTATGAAATAAATCCAGATGTTTTTTACATCACCAAGGAAAGCACAGGCTCCAATTTTCTCTGACATTACCTTACATGTTATTTTTGTTCAATTGTTCATTGAAATTAAAAAATTGTTCCTCAATAAGCAGATCATCAATTAAATTTTAGACATTCTGAGATGGACATTTTCAGATGGAAAATAGCTCTGTCAGGAATTAGTTTTTTAGTTAGAAGCATTAGTTACAAAAGGTCTCCAGTTCTTTGGGCTGAGAATATCTCTTGCTTGTAGCCTTTTCCCACATTCATACCTTGACGTAAATACATGGCAGTCTACCTGTTTTTATTACCACTGAAATGCAAATACGTTTTAATTTTATTGGATGAATAAAGCTATATTTGAAATACACAGACTGTTTATTTTTATTCTTCCATTAATTTCTCCAAGAAATTGTCTAGATATATATATATAATTAAATAAAACACTTAGGTTTAATATCTTTTATATATATGTGTGAGTGTGTGTGTGTATATGAATACAAATATTTAGTTTTAGATATTGAAAACTTTCATCCAGATTGAACTGAAAGTTTTTGTAATTGTATTTTTTTTAGTCAAGATAAGCCAGTTTAGGTAATTAAATTTGTCCTCCAAAAGTATTTTAGACTGAGAGATACAGGAGGAAATGTTTTGATTTTCTATTTGGTTTTACTTTGTTCAATATTTAGTTTTAAAATATAACAAAAATAATTTTTTGTCTCTCTCTTAATTTTTGGGGACATGATATTTTCCAGAATAATAATATCACGTTCATTTCACTTGCCTTATCTTCTGCATTTCTTAATTCTACTGCTCCTTTGTAAATTCCCAGTACATTGTCTACTTTTTATATTAGTGACAATATTTTAAGGATCAAAATCTCTTTAGCCTAGAATACACAATTATTTTTTAATTATTTTTTTTTATTTTTAACCTCAGGGATATGTTGGAAAAAGATTGAGTTGAGTAATATTTTCTGCAGTTTTCTTTATTATTTTAGATAGGAAACTGTGAACTGGCCAGAAGCTTTTCAAAGGATTGTCAGAAGCCATATTTTAAAGTGACAAGTCTAATTTGTAAACAAACCCTCAGGGTTCTCCTTAACATTCCTGTATTTTGAGAACTCAGCCTACTGTAGAGATTCCTGTAATCAAATATTTCTCAACAGATTCTCCATTGGATTGAAACCCGTTCTCGGAAACAGGATGAACACTTGAGGGGAACTGTAGAGGCTGCCTTGACTAAATGAAGTGTTGAAATGGAGGCAGGTGTAAAAGGAAGTCATTTTAGGGTAGGCTTCAATTTGGATAGATCTTTAAAACACTGAGTGTTATTAATCTTGAAAATTTCTGAAGTACTTAACCTCTAAGCCAGACCTTCTGTATTATCAGGATTTACTTTGTATATGCCTCCCTGGCTTTGGAAGTGTTATTCACTTGAAACACTTTGAGTTGAGAAGGCTGCTGTTGCCCTTAATAAATAATTAACAAATTAGCTTTTTCTCATTTGCACACTTTACGAGTAGATACAAAATATTTTCTAAGATGTGCCTCAATCTGCAACAGGTCAGATTCTGTTGTTGCATGGGCTTACGTCTTGAGGAAGAAGCTGCAAACTGTACTACTTAGAGTTCATTTTAGCAGATCTCAAGGCAATATTAATACAGGTAAACGTTTGACTCTTGGTTTTAAATATGCACCTTAATTGTAAAATAAGAACTGATCATTAACTAAAGATGCATCATATTGCCTGACAGAGGCTGTAGACAGCTGCAGCTATTAGGTTCCAACTTCTATTTGACTGGCTTTGAATATTTTTTTTTTTTAAATGAAGATATTTTCAAAATTAATTGAGATGATTATTACTACTGAGGAGACAGTAGTGCATTCCGTACTATCAGAGCTGCATAATCCCCAAATAATAAGGTATACAGTATTTGCAGTAATACTAGAATCCATACAGTTCAGAATCATATCTTATAAATTGATAAGACTTACCTTTACCTGTTTCTAAAATAAGTCAATCTTTTCTCCAGTTCATAGATCAAACTTGAAGAAAATTCTTGTTCAACATCTGTAACAAATAAGCTTTCTCTTTGATACAGAATAGCTATAGCATTTACTTTACTGACACAAAATAAAACAGAACAGAAAGATAGTGAATAAGCTCCTGTAGGATAAATACAATAGAAATACTTCTATCAAAATATTTTCAGAATGTTTTACAAAGTGCATCATGTGTTACTATTAGTCATTATCTTAAAAGTGAAGTCCAGGCTTTGTACAACTATTATTTTTATTTTGTTAAATTCCTACAGCAAGTTGATGACAGGCAGAATTAAGTGCAGGATTTGCAGAACTGATGACACCGAAATGCTATGGTCCTAGTCGCTAATAATCAGTAGACTATTTGAAATAATTCAGCAGTGAAAAAATAAAAAAACATTTGGTGTACTAAACACCATTTAGTTGTAACATATTTTCTCTCTATTATTCCAAAATAAATATTGGAGATGTTTATTTTTTCCTCTTGAAAATTCATAGAAGTGGTCTAACAATTCTTTCTTGTAAGGGAATGTGAATAGTGACTGAACACCCACAAGCAATGTGTCTGGAAAAATAAAAATAAAAAATAATCTGAATAGAAGGAATGTAACGTGTCGTGAAAAAAAAAAAGAATTTTCACATCATAGAAGTTTAACATGTATAACTGACTTATGTGAAATTAAGCATAGCTAGTCTGTATACTCTACATATTGAGACTGGGATCTGAGTTACGTGACACCTTTCTTTCCTTCAGTGTTTTAATTCAGAAGAGTAGCACAAGCTTCCATTTAAACAGGTCTTTCCAATTAACCTTACAGCCTGTAAAAGTGAATTCCCTGCAGAATTGCTCTATGCCTTCTCCCACTCTTCAACTTCCCCAAACCACCTTCATATGAGTTTCCCTCTTATTGAAGTTTCCTGCCTTGAGAACTCATATTCTTTATACTTTCCTTCTTTTCACTTTGTTATTTACATGTCTGCTGCTTGGACACAACACTAACATTTACTGAAAATTGCACTGCTTATTGTACTTTCATAGACAATATTGGTAAAAGGGGTCATTTCAAGCTTTTGAGCACTTTTCTGTATGTGCTCAAGCTCTGCTGGATTTAGCAACTTGTAATCATGCAGCAAAGAACATAATAATAAGCCAGCAAACAGATGTACAAAGCCTTTATTGCTGCATGTATCTAACTTGGCAAAATGAGCAACAGCTCATATCCTTCAGTTACAGTCATTGTTTCTGCAAAAATGTTACATAAGCAGAAATTGGCAACTGCATAAAATGCATTTATTCCCCAGGCTTATAAAAGGCTACTTTCTGAGGTTCTGAGTGAAGTACTTCAATTGCATTATATTGATATTTGTTTCAACTGGAGGTTACCTCCTTCCACCATCCCATTAATTAGATCAAGTTCCTAGCAAAACACACTGAGGAAACAATCCTTTTATGAGACTAAAATTTCTTAGGACTTCATCATGAAATACTGAATTATGTTGTAGGGATCAGCTTTTGCTTGAAGACTGGAGGAAAGCCAACGTCATACCAACGTTCAAAAAGGGCGAGAAGGAAGACCTGGGAAACTACAGGCCACTCAGCCTCATCTCCATGCCTGGAAAGATGATGGAATGGCTCGTTCTGGGAATCATCTCACAGCATATGAAGGAAAAGAAAGCTATCAGAAGTAGTCCACATGGATTCACCAAGATGAACTATCTGACTAACCTGATAGCTTTCTATGATGGCATGATTGGATGGATGGATAGAAGAGAGGAGGATAGTGGATGTTTTCTACCTTGACTTCAGCAAAGCTTTTGACATTGTCTCCCAAAGTATCCTCTTAGGTAAGCTTAGGAAGTGTGGGTTAGATGAATGGACAGTGAGGGGGACTGAAAACTGTTTGAAAGACAGGGTACAGAGAGTGGTGATTAGTGGCACAGAATCTGGTTGAAGGTCTGTAACAAGTGATGTTCACTGGGGGTCAGTACTGGGTCCAGTCCTCTTCAATATATTCATCAGTGACCTGGATGAAGGGATGGAATGTTCCCTCAGCAAGTTTGCTGGTGACAGAACTGGGAGGGGTGGCTGTGCCACCATACAGCAAGACATGTTGGAGAGTTGGGCAGAAAGGAATCGTGAAATTCAACAAGGGCAAGTATTGGGTGCTGTGCTGGGGAGGAATAACCCCTTGCACCAGTACAGGTTAGAGATTGACCTGTTGGAAATCTGTTCTGCAGAAAAAGACCTGGGAGTCCTGGTGAACAACAGGATGACCATGAGCCAGCAATGTGCCCTTGTGGCCAAGAAGGCCAATGGCATCCTGGAGCGTATCAGGAAGAGTGTGACCAGCCGATCAAGGGAGTCTATCCTCCCACTCTACCAGGCCCTGGAGGGGCCCCATCTGGAGTACTGTGTCCAGTTTTGGGCTCCCCAGTTCAAGACAGACAGGGAACTGCTGGAGAGAGTACAGCAGAGGACCATAAAGATGATTAGATGTCTGGAGCATCTCTTTTATGATTAAAGGCTGAGGGACTTGGGTTTTTCAGTATGGAGAAGAGAAGGCTGAGGAGGAATCTGATCAATATCCATAAATACTTAAAAGATGGGTGTCAGGAGGATGGGACCAGTGTTTTTTCAGTGGTGCCCAGTGAGAGGACAAGAGGAAATGGGCACAAACTTGTACATAAGTTCCATCTAAACATGAGGAGCAACTTCTTTATTTTGTGAGTGGCAGAGTACTGGAACAGGCTGCCCAGAGAGGTGGTGGAGTCTCAGTCTCTGGAGATGTTCAAAACCCAGCTGGACACATTCCTTTGCAGCCTGTTCTAGATGGACTTGCTTTGGCAGGGGCATTGGACTAGATTATCTCCAGAAGTCCCTTCCAACCCCGTATCATTCTGTGATTCTGTGATTTCTAAATCTCAGATTTAAAGTGTTTTGTGTTGTTCAGATATTTTTCTAAAAATAAACCTGTCCTTTAACACAGTAATTGTTCTTGATTAATGCTATTGACCGTATTTATTAATGGTTTTGATTAGTTTTTCTCTCTTTAATTTTGCATGGAGAACCTCAGGGGAAAAAAGACTGTCATATTTATATTCTTTGGTACATTGCAGATAGTTTCCAATAGCAACTGTCAAAACAAAATTTTCAAGCACAGTGAAAAAAAAAAAGGTTACATCTTAACCTTGATACTCACACTTAATTTTAATCTTCTGTGTCCTGGTTTCATAAACACATAGTAGAAATTTACTCTGAACTCCACATGGATAAACAAACTTTCCTAAAATATCCTACCTGTGAGATCCTCATGACTATATAACATATAACTTTATTTATGAAACCAATCCTCTAAAAGCATTTGAATTTTGAAGACATGAATTTTCCCAAGTAAAATCTGTTTTGCTTTTGATGGCAACTGGTTGGTGATTTCTCTGTCCTTAATTTAATCCAGAAGACTTTTGTTATATTTTCTCTACTTCTGTCCAGTTGAGGAAAAAGAGTCATAGAGCAGCTTGGCAGGCACCTGGCATCCAAGCCAAGAGTAACCTACCACATTAACTAAGCTAAATCATCAGTATCTGACCTTCAGATACTCATCTACCTATAACGTCTCTATTTCTTTCGTGTTATATGGGTACAAGTAGCAGTCAAATGAAGGAATGCACAGAAAGAAGCTAAAAAGAGAAGGAAAAAGACCAATGAAGAAAAATAAAGAAGAAACTGGGAATTATTTATTGAAATGAAAGAGTGAGAGAAAGTGACAGAAAGTCTATTCATAAGTAGTCTTGAGATCCCCTAGCTAAGGGACGTTTAGTAGTTGAAAGGATGTTAGGAACAACTAAATGATGTACATAGGCATACAATGTCTTTGAGTGCCTAAGCAAGAACATTACAGCTTGTAATGGATGACAGAATAGGAATGTACAGAAACACAACTGATTCATTTCTTCTTGGTCCCTGACTAACATGCAAGAAAGAGAAACGTCTTTCTTTCAGCTGTGTCTTCTGTATCATTATTTCCTGGTGATTTTCTGTTCCTCCCAAAAACGTAAGAACAATTAGCTGATTAAAATTGCAGAAAGAAGGAGAAAATCTCCTAAGGATAGTGAGATAATGACACACAAAATATTACTTCAATTGTTTTCAAACTCAGAGTGAAACATGAGCTACAGTGTTTGTATAATGAATATTAGCAGTCTAACATGCCTCTGGTGTAAAAGAACTAAAGAGATCAAGTCAAAACAAAATCACTGTTGAGAAACCGTTGTTAGAATTACAGTCTGGAACCTTAGCAAAAATAATTTTTCCAATTACCCATGTTACACAAAAGAATAAGCCTAGTACCTTGCATGTTGACCAATTGGTAAGTACTCAATTGACAGAACATTTGACCGCCAATCACTGCAATTCAACAATTAACTCTGGAAATTTGAAAACAATACAGAAAATTCTTGGCTCACAACAGAGAATAAGTATCTTTGAATGTTGTAAGAAAACACAAGGAAAGTACAGTAAAAATGATAAAGTAGAACATCTATCTAGAAAATCCTCTTGTAGGTTTTTACTGTCAACAAATCATGTTTTCTAAGAAAATTATGCTTCTTGATTTCCTTTAGATTTATATGTCATGTTATTGATTTTTCATTTAAAATACTTATTTTAGACATTTTCCTATAAGTGTACAGTTTACACATCTGTTAGATACCTCTTTAAGTAACTTAATTTCTCTAAGTGAGCATAAAGTAAAGCCACTGAAATAAAATGCATATACATATTTTTATACTCAAATATTATTGATAAGAGGTTGGTTTTCAACCTCAGGTAAAATGTGTCCATTACTGCTATTTTTTTTGTCAACCAATAATTAATTAGAAACTGCCTATGATATAAAATGTGCAGTACTAGCATCCTCATGCAATTAAGGTGTAACTTCATAGGGCAAGTTCAGAGTCCAGAAACCGGAGTTCTAATTAATATACCCTCAAAGTCTAAAATAGTAAGGGGTAATGCCCAAGCATGTAAATGTGTATAGTGTCAGACTCACAACTTCAGTGGCTTCTGGAAAAAGTAGCAATCTTACAATGCATTAAACAGATCAGAGATGATATTTTTTAGGATATAGTAATAATACGTTTCGTGTGATCTAGGGAAATGGTGTACCTTACAAAACAGTAGATTTCCCAGAACAATAGTGCTTCTGGGCTTTTCCATTGTTTGTTACATACTGGTCTACAAAGTATCTCTTATCTAGGCACTTTTGCCAATCAGAAAGGAAGATTCTAGGGCATGAAAGGAATAATCCTTTAAAGTCAGATATATAACATATTCCATCGCCGTTTACTTGCTCCATCATCTGAAAATAATAACCTTCATCTTTGTTCTTCAGATTTTGTGAGCAGTGCCTGATCAAAGCTAAAATTCAGCACAAAGGACAGTGAATTAGCTATTGACAGCTGAGCAAGAAGATTTTGCTTTCATACAACACTGCAGTGACTTTTGTATGATGGAAGACTAATTAAATTATGATAAAGTACAACTGCTATGGGCAAGCTTCCTTGCATATTAGTTTCTGAAATGCAAATCATGGTTGTAATGCACAACAACATACTAACTGAAATATTGAAACTGTTCTCCCTGTAACATTGATTCAGAGTACGCTTTTTTCCCCTCTTCTGTGCTTCCCTTCCCCCAAAGATATTGCTTCCCTCCTTGTTACGCATACTTCATGAATTCCTGGCGCTAAGAGTAATGAGTGCTTTGTAATTTTGGGAAAAGATGGGAGTCTACAAAGTCAAGTGAAATCCTGTGAACACGAATCTCATGACACACTGGCAATATTTAGAAGTCCCGTCTCTCCTGAATCCTGACAGGAAGATTAATGATTAAAAGCTTGGTTGTGGCATTCATTTATTACAAAGCCCTTATGCACACACACATGCACACACCTTTAACTTGCACCCAGAAATGTCAAACTGTTCTTTTCTGTTTCAGTTTTCCAATTCGCTTCTTAACAAAGTTCTTCACAAAATTTACTTGTTTTGTATTAAGACAAATTGTGGGAAAAAGACATTTTATACACAGTCTTTCTAACTTCTGTTGCTGCTTTACTTAACAAACATTTATGTACAATATTGAGACAATTTTGATAATAGGACAACTCTTTGGCATATTCATATATATAGAAAATGCTTTAGAAAAACTCACACACACAGATCACATCATAAACATTTTCAAATTTCTTACCTTTGAAATTCATTGTGTGTATCATACAAACATTTATAAAATATCTGGGGATTTAAATAAAAAATAATACCTTTCTTACAAAGTTTCTGAGTCAAAAAGGGAAGGATAAGGTTTATTTATCTAGTTGATTTGGTTTTGTCTCTGAATCTTTTCTGGTTACTTTTCTGTTTCAGTTTTACCCCAAGTTCATAGCTATGGTATACTGGCAAAATAAAAACTTGTGATTAAATAAGTTCTAGGATCCTATAGGTGAACAAATGATACTAAAAGTACATTGTCCAGTCTGAAGGGTAGTGCCTCAAGATCACATTGCTGTTTTTCTTGTAAAATGTAGAATGCAAAAGAAAGATATATGTGATTCTGATTTTCAGTTTATATTCAAGTGATAGAAATGATCTTACTTTTAGACACTGTAGTGCAGCCTCTGATAGTTCATTAAAACTAAGTGTGAGAAAAGCTGATACCAGGAAAAATATTTTGCATCAGTAAAACTTAGGAACTTCAGTTTTAATTAGGTCAGCATTTATAGATCTGCCTCTTCCTCCATCAAGCAAATTTTTGAAAATTTTTTTTAAGTATGTGAGAAACATCCACTTGGGAAGAAAAAAAAAAAAACTATAAAGAGGGGGAGAGGTGAAGTAGAGTAAGAAATGAAAGTATTTCAGTACTTTCAGAAACACTAAAGAATTGGAAGTCTGGACTTGAAGATTCAAGTTCTCTGTAGACTGATGCAGAAATCTCAGGCATACTTCAAAGCCACAGAGTAATCCTCAGGGACTGAGGAAAAACTCAGGACCTAAGGTGATCTCAACAGCAATATTAATGGATTCTGTTGAAAATGCATGCTACCTATGCATTTAATCAGTTATCTTTATTAATCCCTTTATATAAAGATTTTTCTAGCAGTCCCCAGACTGTGCTCTGGATCCCTGTGAATTTGTCCATACATAGATGATATAAATAAACATACAAACCAAAAAGTTACTGCAACAGTTCACATAAAACAAATAAAAATGAATAAATAAGACCTTGCTTATTTTGAATAAATTATTAAAAGAAAATGTGATTTATTTCTTTTCTTAGTACTTTCCTTTCCCATAAGTGCTCTGAAAGTACAAAAAAATCACAAGTGTTTGAATCTTATTTCTTAAAATATAGAGATTTTGCTTAGTTCTAGCCAGAGACACTTATCCATATATCTATCTTTTCTCTTCGGTTCCTCTTCTGACCCTCACCTCCAGGGCCTGTCTTCTCTTCTTTAAAGCTTTCAGGTGTTTCACTATTAGTTTGTTAGCAGTTGTTCAGATTTGTCTCTAGTCAGTATGTCAATGACTTACCTTAATAAATATTCTTTACAGATATTCATTTTCTCTGCCTATTGGTTATTGCCTATTGGCAAAGCAAAGAAAATTATCCGTTCTGATAGTCATTATAGATTTAGGTCTTCTCACTGCTTTGGTTAGTAACTCTGTATCCTTCATCCTTAAAAGGGAGTCAATATTTCTACATATGTATTAAGAGATACAGGATTAGATATGAGTTGCCAATATTACCATAGAGTCATAGAATGGTTAGAGTTGGAAAGGACCTTAAAGATCAAGTTCCAGCCCCCCGCCATGGGCAGGGACATCTCTCACTGGAGCAGGTTGCTCAAAGCCCCATCCAGCCTGGCCTTAAACACTTCCAGGGATGGGGCATCCACAAGTTCTCTGGGCAAATATATTATATTATATTATATTATAT
>VXBW01005894.1:170533-208673 GCA_013400375.1 Thinocorus orbignyianus | reverse complement strand
CTTTTCAAAATTTCTTCCAGAACTGTAATGAACAGCCAGTATTCCGCTTCCTTCTCAAGAGCTAGACGTAGAAGCAGCACTGGTAGTGTCCTACAGTTCTAGTAACACATATTGCTAAGAATAGGTATAATTGTTTACTATTATCCCAACCGCATTAACTAAAAGGGATTCCTCTCTGTTTCTAGTCACTTTACTACACTGTAAACACTTTCTAGGTAGAAAACTGAGAATTGAAAAGCTTAGCACAGAGTGATCTAACTTCAGCACACAGGGGTCCCATTTTAACTGTTAGTTCAGCTTGTACCCCTGAATACATGAGAAACGTTGACCCTCAGTCCACTGCAAGCTTTTGTCTAAGGGAATTATATGCACTATGGCATTACTCATTAATGGTAAAGTACTTAGATACGTGCAGTTTGATGAACTATATGATACTTTTTGTTCTCTGAGTTTGTCTATGGCCCCAGTATTAACCCCAAAATATGATAACATTCTGATATTATCACTTTCTGAGATTTTTCGCTTTTGTCATGGGTTGTCTACCAAGCCACTCTTACTGTCAATTAAGTATGTTAGTGAGAAAAAAAAATCACAACAAAACTAAAAGTGCCTTCTCCCCTTTCTAACCTTCTTCCCAGACTCAACTTCACTCTTGACTCTTTTACCTCCTCCCCACCATGCATCACAAGGGCATGGGGGATGGAAGTTAGATGAATTCACAACACTTCATCTGTGCTACTCGTTCCTCCTCGTACTGTTGCCCTGCTGCAGCATGGGGTCTCTCGTATCAGACAAAGTCCTTCAGAAACTGCTCCAATATGGGTACTTCCCATGGGATGCAGTTCTGCAAGAATTGTTCTAGTGTAGGTCCATTCCTAAGGGGAAAGTCCTGCAGGAAATGACTGCTTCAGTGTGGGTGCCACAGGGTGTATACAGTTCCTACCAGAAAACCTGCTGCTTCATGGGCTCCTGTCCATGGGCTGCAGCTTCTGCTTGGAGCCTGCTCCATCATGTGATCTTTGTGTGCTACAGCTCCCTACAGAGAATATACTCGTGCTCCAGTGTGTGGTCCCCCATGGGTTTCATGACATAAAAATACTTTTTCATCCCTGGCAGAATTCTTTATCAATAATTTAAACAATAACAAAAAAAAAAAAAAAAAAAAAAAAAAAAAAAAAAAAACAAAAAAAAAAAAAAAAAAAAAACCCAAAAACCAAAAAAAAACAAAAAAAAAAAAAANAAAAAAAAAAAAAACAAAAAACAACCCATAGCATGAATTCAACAATGTCATGATTTATGGAGGTGGTGGTGTTGGTGATATTTTGGGTTGGGTTTTTTTGTAATATCTACTGAAGTTACAAGTTGAACACATGTTTTGACATTAGTAAGCCACAAAGTTCATACTGATTTTCTGGTCTTCTCTCTTTTGTGCAGCCTTGACTAAGATGAACTAAAATATCACTTTCCAGTTTGGTCATTCGGAATCATAAAATCGTCAAGGTTGGAAGGGACCTTTAAGGTCATTGAGTCCAGCTATTAACCTAACATTGTCAACACAATTACTAAATCATGTCCCTAAGTATTGTGTCTACATGTATTTTAAATACCACTTCCTTGGCCAGCCTGTTACCATGTTCTAGAACTCTTTCCATGGAAAAATATTTTCTAATATTCATCCTATGCTCCCTGGTAGGGAGCTCCTCATAACGCTTGTGCTCTAGACCCTTCATCAGCTTCTTTTCCCTTCTCTGGACATGTTCCAGAATCTCAATGTCTTTCTTGAATTGAGGAGCCAAAAACTGAACACTGTTCAGTTTTTATTTGGTATCTTCACGAGTGCCAAGTCCAAAGGGACAATCAATTCCCTAGTCCCAAACTCCATGCTATTCCTGATACAGGTCAGGATGTTGCTAGCCATCTTGACCACCTGGGCACAATTCAGGTGGCTCCCTACAAACACTTCCAGGTCCTTTTCCACTTGGCAACTTTCCAGTCACGCTTCCCCAATCCTATAATGTTGTGACCCAGGTGCAGGACTAGACACTTGGCCTTTTTGTATCTAATACCATTGGCCTCAACCCATTAACCCAGCCTGTCCAGACTCCTCTGTAGAGCTATGCCACCCTCAAGCAGATCAACACTTCCACCCAACTTGCTGTCTGCAAATATATGAGGGTGCATTCAATCGCCTTCTAGGTCATTAGTAAAGAGATTCAACACAACTGGCCCTAGCACTTAGCCCTGGGGAACAACACTTGTCACTCTTTGCCAAGTGCATATAATTCCATTCACCACCACTCTTTGCAGTGGTGAAGAATGAAGAGTGCACCCATCCAAGCTGTGAGCAGCCAAGTTGATTGCAAGTTTTCAGTTATTCTTTAATGGAAATCTTTCATGTGTCTGGACCTTCATTATCTTTTTTTAAGAATTCATCATTTTTATCTTCCATACTTGGTTGCTCAGACACCTTTAGCCATGCAAGAAGACAGACTATTAGAACAATACATACAGCATACACTATAACTCTGGCTGACATGGCAGCTATGAAGCTAAACATTAAGATGCTCAACCTGGGTAAGACACCTTACACACTTTTGCTGGTGAAGCAGCATCAGTCCATGCAGAAGGTTCAGACATTGTAACCCCTGGGATCTACCTTTTCACTGTGCTGCAGAGCTGCCAGTTGCCACCAGCGCTGTTGGTATGGTTGCTGGTGAACTGATCCAACAGTGGCTGAATCAGGCATTTTGGGTTTTTTCCTCTTAAAGATGTTTCCATGCTGGTGTTTTTCCTCTTGAATACCCGATCTACTAATGATCCCATCTCAATGGGGTCTCTCTGCATTTTTACCTTTTTCAACCTTTCTGCAGGTGTTCTGATGTTTATTTCTCATAATTCTTCGGTTTTCTCAGCTGCCTGAGCCAAGGTTACACAGTTGTGTACCAAGTCTGAGCCTTGGGTCCCTGCTATGCAGGAAATTGAATGCTTGGGGCAGGCAGGGAAGGCAGCAGAAAGATTTTGGGCATGTACTAACACATCTTATTCTGCTAGCATCCAAACCTCCTTAACGTGTCTGTGGGGAGCTGTACAAGCCTATACACTCCTAGTAATGGTAGAAGGTTAAGCAATTCATTTTTAATATGTAGCAGGCAAGTAGAGAAATTAAGACATAATTACATATATATATATATATATATAATTTTCAAAATCCCTACTTTTTCATAAATAACATAAAGAAATATTTATATTTAGTATGTAAATTAAGCAATTTACTCTGTGATTAAAAGTACATGTCTCTATGGTAACTAATTGCTACCCCTTGTTTGATTGATAACTGGTTTACTGTCACAGATATTTTTTTAGTTTTACTTTTAACTAATATTCAGAAACATAATTATTGCATGCAGTCCTCTAATCACTTATTATGAATTTGTAGAGATATAATTTGAAAACAAGCCTGTAAGAGTTTTCTTTTAATTTTAAGTGCCGGTAATATATCAGATCTGAAAAACTGTTTTTTCTGCATTTGTACTGTTGATTGCAGTAATATGGAACTAATTGCCCGTAATCCAGTAAAGTATAATTATACCTAGCTTGATTTAGACAAAGATATGGATATTTCAGAATTAGACAGAATTAATTTTTTTATGAATAATTCATAAGAAAAGATGATTAACAAGATAATTTTGTAGACTAAGCTTGAACAAATATTCCAATTGAGTTATGAGCGCATTGTGTGCCACTCATCTTGTCTCACTTTAGCTGTATAACAAATAGTAATCTAAGTCTAACTTGGTGTCTTAAGAGTGTCTGCATCAGTAATGAAGAGTAACCAACAACACAACAGGCAAGGGAAAATACTGCTCAGATCTCTCGGTCAGCCTGACTAAGAGAGCATTAATTGCCATCTGGAAAAAATCTAGACTATGAAAGTCAATATCTGGTAGCAGACTTTAATAATCTTTTCTAGAGCCTTTCAAGTGTTTTTCAATAACTGATAAAGTATCACTTAACTGATCTACAAAGATTGTAAGATTTTTTTTGTATCCATCAGTTCTGTGTTTAATAATTGCTTAATATCACAATTACAATGAAGTTAAAGAATCATTAATTAGATACAAAATTTGAATCTGATAACTGATATTGCTGATAATACTTTAGGCTGAAAAAAAAAACATTTTAAAAGGAGACATTGCTTCGAAGTAAAGATGCTCTGTAAAAGACACACAGTATAAGATAATTGGCTACAAAATTTGTAAAAATCAATTGTTGGAGCACATTTTAATTTTAATAGTCTCATTTTCCCCTCTATGTCTAAAAAAATAATGGTTTATCTTAATTCTTTTCAAGTTCTACAGGAAAACAGTTGAAAAATATATGGTATTTTAAATTTTATTTTCTTAATAAAGTAGAATGCCACTGAAATTATTTTAAAGACCAGTCATTTTTATGTTTGTCATCTATAGATTGCTTACTTAATTTGTTTCTAAGGATGTTGAAAAGATGGCTGAGTGTATGCCAATATCCTAAGACCATGGTAGTGTAATTAGCATAACACCAGGCACAGATAAAGTAGGAAAAACATCACATAATGAGTTGTCTGCAGTATTTTGTCTGGAAATTTTGCTTTTAAACACATACGCCTTTTTTGTTTCTTTTCTCAATGCATGTAAGACTTCTGTCCCTTACCCTCTCCCAGAATATATTTGAAAATCACTTACTCTTTTTGAATAACTTATTTTTATGCTTAGCTTTATTTACGGAAAATATTAAAATTATTGCCATTGAAAGAAAAACGTTTGTTTCAAATGTTGATGAAAATATCTGGGGTGTGTGAGATTTGCACTTGTTATAGGAAAATATATAGGGTTTTCCACTTCCATAGTTACATATAGCTAACCATAAATTCATTCTGTTTTGAAATTTTCCTGGTTATCTTGGCATGGATGTTCAGCTGTTTAGAAAGCCTGATCAAAAATAGGTCTGCAAATTTCAAATTCAGACACAGTGAAGAAAATATGTTATTACCAATATGAAGCAGAAGGTGAAAGGAAGGAGCCTGTAACCTTTTTATGAACAGCCCTAGAGCTGAAATGGATGAGAACTGTAAGCTAAAATTTGGCAGGGAAATAACTCTCATTTAAAAGAAATACCTTTGCTTTCAGAGAAAATTGGTTTTGACTTTACCAAGGCATGAGCTTTTGAATATTGAATACTGACTACAGTAATAAGTTCCTAAAATTTTCCTTCCATGTGAACCTTAAAAGTACAAAATATTTTTACAATAAATAGTGAAGCATCATGTATAGCTGCAGATTAGTAGTAGTTCCTGTTTATTTCATAAATATGAAGGTGTTGAAATTGTTTTTTACCTTTCTGGTCCTTTTGTTGTATATTTCTTATAGTACTTATACTCTTTTAATTGCCTTCTCCCTCATCTAGAAATCTCTGTCTTTTATCCGAAACAGCTTTTCAGTTCAAAAACTTGTCAATTCTATATCACACACATATCTAACTTACAGGATTGTGAACATTCTCAAAATTGAATCTCGTATCAGTATTGTATGGTCCTGATTGCAAGATCTCTTTTCACAAGATGCTTTTATTTCTCTCAAATAATCTTGAAATGGATTCCAATTATACTTCTAAATCAATATAGCTATTGCAGCAAACTCTAGCCACCTTGGTTAACTCTAAGTCATTAAGAATAAAGCACCCCTATTAAGTGATTTCATAACTGATAACAGTCTTACCGTGCCAGAGTAAGATAGGCTGGATTCAAATTACAGTTTCAGATGGTTGAAAAACTGACCTTTCCTGTTCACTCTTTAT
Organism: Thinocorus orbignyianus; assembly: GCA_013400375.1. Lineage (NCBI taxonomy): Eukaryota > Metazoa > Chordata > Aves > Ciconiiformes > Thinocoridae > Thinocorus > Thinocorus orbignyianus. The sequence continues at coordinate 202,841 of VXBW01005894.1, read as the reverse complement.
TATATCAGGACTCTTATACCTGAATCAGCTAGGAGAAGATAACATTTACTTTAAGGTTCCATTGCATGAGGAACTTGATATAAAAAGTGTGAGTGTCTTTCCATCTCGAGAACCCAAGATTGCCTTGTACTGACTGGACCTCTCATTTTCCTCCTAAATGGGCTTGCTACTCCTCAAGAACTTTCAGAACTTTTAGCTTCATCAATTACTTTATTTAAAATCTTCTAGTAGAGCTTTTTGGGAATGCAGCATTCTTTTAGCTGCTGCAGCCACTAAGTCATCCATATTTTGCACATTATTTACAGAGTATTTGCTCCTTTTCTTGTAATGTGCATTTTCCTTTGAATAAACACATTCTTTAGTTGATTTTAATTCATTTTGGGTAATATGTAGAAATATTCCAGAGAAGATTTTCAATAGATATAAACTAAATTAGGTGGATTATATTATAGTCTAGAAATTAAATTTAGAATTTCTCTCAGTGCATAGGATTTCTTAAATAAAATTCATAATATCAAGTCAAACAGACCCTTTAATTTTTGTCTTTGAAAACCCTAAAAACTTTAATCCACTTTCATTGCAAAATATAGATATCAGGATATTTTCTCAAGGGATCAAATTCTAATAAAGTATGAGACTGAACTTCAGTAGTCTTTCAGACTTTGTATCACTTAAATTTTCTCCAGGAGTTTCTTTTCTACATTACTTCTTCAAGATCTGTTTGTTCAACTGCAAGACAGTTAATGCAGCTAGTAACTAGTTAGAGAGCTTTTATTTTAAAGGAATGTGTACAGATAGTCAGGAATAAAAGGTAGACAACTCTCCCATCATTGATTTAGACCAGTAAGCAACAGATTTGTTCTCCTCCGTTTAGTATATAATACCAAGACAAACAGTTCCACATCTGCTCATATCCTCACCTGACTCATCACAATAAATAGGTTATGGTTCTTTTGGAACCATAGGCCCTTGCTCATCCAAAAGGAATTTAAAGAGCAGCACAAGGAAACTAACAAAGATGTGTCTCCCCTTACTATGAAACTTCAAGGTTCACAGAATTTTTGGTAATAACATTAAAACTAAGGTAATTTGATCTAAGAGTCTGACAAATATCCCCTTGGCAAAAAGGAGAATTTTCATTACAACTTCCCTCTCTACTTTTCTGTAAATATATGGTTTTCGTTACACTTTTTAATTGTTATAATCTGTTAAATACTAGATCTTCAAAAGCACATAGGTGCTTACTTCACTTTGTAGGGTAAGAGAGACAGTTATATGTGCCTGGAGGATGTGGTCCAATGTTTGTTTCTTTTTCTTTACTCCTACACTGCATTTCATACTCGTATTCCGAAAATATATCTACATGTGAAAATTGCAGGCAAAAACAATACAAAAATTAATGGCTAGATTTTTACATTTTAAACTAGAGTAATAATTTCTATTCTGACATAAATAAATGTGGTTTAATGATTTAAGCAATTTGTTAGAAAATACTCCTTTTAAAAGACTGTGAGATCTAGAAAGAAAAAAATGTACTCTGAGAAGTTAGTGGAAATATTTTGCCTCTGAAAATAAGCTTAAGTTGTTATATTATAACTCATTAGCTATTACTTTCACAAAATGTCCTAACTAAAAACTGCATCTTTCATAATCATCAGAGATCTGAAGTTGACTTGTTCACACAGTTCTGAAAAAATTCTGAAACTATTTCTTTACATTTTCTTCTTGGTTAATAACTGCTAATGCATTAACTTATAGTTGATTACAGCAAAAAGTAATTTTGGATACAGACTCATTTAGAAATTTTTAATTTTTCCTGTCAGCACCAACACTAAAAAATTATTCCTATGTCTCAGAACAGTATCAAAATAGCCTAAAATATCTCTGGTTAAAGCTTGCTTTACTTGGGTCCCAACCACATATAAGAATATGTACCCTCTAGTCACTTACTCATTGTAGCAGAAGTGAAGTAAATCAAAGGCTATTGTCTCTGCATCTATAGACAAGGACAGTGTTTTTATTCCTGTCTGTTTGTGGTATCTGAGGAGTCAAAACATAGTCCCTCTTATGTACAGTTCTTTCTGTTCTATAAGAAACACCATCCTTCAAGAGATTTTGCCAGAATTTTCATTCTCAAAAATTGATGTGTTTCATGTTACATCAAAACACTCATCGACAAAAAAATAACAAACACACACAAAAAAAAAAAAAAGGAAGAAGAAAAATAAAACATTTCCTAAATTTTATGTGATTATTCTAGATAGTAATACTATCTTCGTGAATGGCAATACCAGTATTTCTAAAAAAGTGGAGTAGCTCAGTGTGGTGGAATTCACAAATGTCTCTTCCATATATAAACATATGGTTTGGGGTATAAACATAAAAAATGGCATTCAGGACAAACAAATTTTTTGTATCTATTGCGGACAACAGACTACATAGCGGTCTTTGGTCTCCCCCCAGAAGGTGCGAAGTCTGCCTCTTGCCGTGAATAGAATTTGTTTGTTTACTTCTCTGAGTCCTCTGCTGCCCTATGCAATTATATCAGCCAGGCTTTCTTCCTATATTCTGTATTATAGGAAGAAAAGAGGGGTAAGATTTTCTGAAAGAAATATGAAAAAGGAGGCACGGGGAGAAGTGAAGGTGTGATGTCTGAAAGAGGGGAAAACCTTAAAGGATGAGAGGGAACTATTCTTTGAAGTATAAAGTTGTAGCATGATCAAAAGCTCACTGCAAGTAATGGAAAGATTTGTATTGACTTCATTGGCTTTGAATTCAGCAAAGTCTAAAGCAAAACAACAAACCTTCCTTCTTTTTCCCACCAGCTCCTTAGTTGTGTTTTTTTCAGAGTTAGACAGGAATGAAGTTAGAAATCATAGGTTTTATTTGAAATAATGAGCAAAACTCGTTAATGTATTTTAAAATTGCAAAGTGTAACTTTTTACCAAGGAATTTAATGGGTTTAAAAATTCTGGCTACTGTGTCCGATGTCTTTTAATAATTTACCATATATTTTGTGTAGAAAAAAATAGAACAGGCTTTGCACACACATGGAAGTCTGTACTACTTTTCATATCACAGCTTTCCGAATCAATAAAACACACTTTTTTTTTCTTTTTTTCTTTTTTTTTTTTTTTAATATTCATTGTCTCTTTCTTCCTTCTAAGGCATTTCTGGTAAGACACAAAGTAATACAAGACATATTCTTAATATATGTAGCTTAATTTTAACGATAAAGAATCTCCAATAACTACTCTCATTTATTTCTCAGACCACTTTTTCAATTCATTTCAAGAAACTTTCTGAATGAGATAGCTAACAGCAATAATGTCATTTTACTCTTCCTAGATCTGTGGTGTCATTATCTTTAATATTTTTAGGAGAATTTTAGTTCAAATAACATTTTCATAGAAATAATAAAGGTCTCTAAGACTGCAGAATAACTTGGTGTCATAAATGAGTCATCAGATAATGAAAATGAAATGCATTGGATGTGAACTCCCTTTACTCCTCCCACGGTCTTAAAAATCTGAGTTGCACAGTATGCAAGTCATGTCAACAGTTGAGCTTCTGAAACAGTAAAATCTCAAGTCCAACTATTCATATTGCAATCGTGTTCTCCTCTTTCCCATTTTGTTTTTTTGGTGTTTTTTTTCTCATCTATTTTGGCTTTTTTTGTTCTTTTGTTTTCTTGTTTATTTTTTAACATGTTTTAATAGTATGAAAGCTCTCTACCTGTTTAAACAATCTCATTAGCTAAAAACAGCTATGGGTGGCAGTATTCCAAAATTATCCAAACTAATCCCACCTGTTTACCTCAGCAAGAGCCTAGGGAAACTAGCACAGCAAAAGAATTACTTCATAAACATGCTAAGGATGAGGCAAAGACTGATTATTCTTCCTCATATTAGTACCTCCCCTTACATTATAACTGTTACAGATCCCACAGTTGCAGCAGGACATTTGCGTGGTTTATTTGGATTGTTTGGCTTTTATTTCTTTTCCATCCTGTCTCTTTTCAAAGTGTCTCAAATTTTAAGCCATTATACAGTAGCAAGAATAGATATGAAAGTCTGTATGTTTTCCAAAACTTCAAGTTAGAAAATGGTTGTTTTTCTATACACTGTATTTCAATAACTAAATGCAATGTAATAAACAGTTTCCCCAACTTCTTTATCTTGTATATCATGGCAACATAACTCTCTGTTCAAGTTGCTTTTAGCTGATGAGTTTTTTCTGCTGCCCTCAGTACTTTATTATCTTATTGATCATTTCAACTGGATACAACAGCTGGTTGAGGGTTTCTCTGTGTGTTTGTTTCTCGAGATATTTTGTTAAAATTGCAGTCACATAGTGGGAGTGGAGAGGGCATAAACTGGTTCAAAAGAATTATTGTCATAGTCCTGAACTCATACCTTGGTAGGCATCAGATAATTCACGTGACAAAAAAAGATGTTTTAAGTGTCTCTGGTAGGAAAAAAGGGTTCACCCAGAGTTTATATTTATTCTACAGCAAGGAGTACAAGGGAAAATAAAAAGAAAGTATGTAGCAAGTGTCACTTGGAGCTTATGATGTGTGAAGCATCAAACATGGCAGCTGTCAGTCCGTGTCAGGTCCAGGCAATTGAGCTGCCTGACGAAAGTCAATCAGAAGATCAAGAATGAGCCTGTTAGCCTGACTGCTGGTTTATTCTTTGAATGTGAAATCCATCACTCGAGGGGTTTTTGTTTGTTTCAGGTTTTTACTTATTTTTATTTTTCTGTGTGCAACTTTCTGTCAGTTGCACTTTTTTTTTACCTCATCCTTGCAAACTTCATCCAGTTTTTGTCTCCTACCTGTGCTCTTTGTCCTTTCTCTAGTCTTCTTTGCTCCTTGTCCTGGTTGGTACATTCCTTTTTCTTGTTCTGGGAAAGGGGACAGTTATTCCAACAATGTTTTCCTTTCCTTCAGTTCAATAACCTTTTGTTCCTAGGATCTCGCAAATTTTCACATACATTTTGTATGATTGTTGGCTTGACAGTACCCTTGATCTCTTTGGGTCGTTACCTTGTATTACACCTGGCTTGTATTCCCTCCCTTAATTCTTTCCCTTAATCTGGCCATAATAGCTAGGAAGGACAACCTACTTTCTGTTTCTGCTTAAAGGAAGTGCTTCTCTTTTTGCCCAGAAGTAAGGAAGTCAGAAAGGTGTAAGTATATGAAGAACACAAAGACTAGAAAGTGAAGCATTGTAGCCTGATACTGGAGGTGGTTGGGTCGTATGAAGGCCATGATTTTTAGAGGTGACCTACTAGTGACCTACTAGTGTAGAGGAGATAACATCACACAGATGTTAATGACTGAATAATTTTCTCCCAGAATAAAGTGAATGTAAATAACATATATTTAGTGATTTAGCAGATGATTTCATGTAAACAAATATGAATTGATTTCATATAAATGAATATAAAATTAATATGTCATTGCAAAGGTAATAAACTCAAAAGGCACAAAATCACAAAAACAGCCTTCAAAATTTCAAGATAATATGGTGGATTTTCTTTCTCTTTTTATGTCTCAAGATCTTTATAATCTACTCTTGAGTGGGATGATGATGCCTCTTGGGTACACATAGTTTTGTAAGCTAGATATGATCTACACATCTCCTCAAAGATGGAAAATTTTGCCTTGTGCAGTAGAATGTGAACTTGCCTAATATAGACAGGCTGTGATTACATGATAATCAATCATACCCAGGCAAAGACCAAGTACCTACTTAACATTTACCCTTCAGTGCATACGTGTAAAGGTCACCGTATAATAGATATTTTCTCCTATAAGTCTGAATTCCAGTGAGATATTTTAATAACATAATTCTGGTTAAATATTCAATAGCAAGTGTAGATTGAACATAGCAAGCAAAGACAGAGCTAATAACACAATCAAGGTTTGGAAACAAGCAGCTTCTTGCGAATGGTTTCAAATCCAAAATGATGGTCTCAAGCAGAGTATTGATTTCCATAGATAATCTTTGGGTGTTTTGTAGGGGTAAACATTTCACAATTTAGGGAAAATATATTTAAGTAAGTTATTTTATGGAGGAGACGTTGAAATGAATGATATTTATCCAAATATCAAAATATCTGTAGTTAGAATAAATGCAGAGCAGTTCCACTGATTACAATACATTATAAACACACTGTTTCTCATGTTTTCAACATCTTTCTTATTTACCTCATATATGTTATATGGCTACAGGTTTTGCCAGGTACAAGGTAACCCATTTTGGTTTATATGAGTAGGAACACCTAGTGTGCTTATTCAGCATAGCTTAATGAATTTTAATGAAGGACTAACTAAGAAAATACATGAGAAAATTAAAGGTATTTCACACATTAAAAAAATGCTTCAGCAAAAAGCCAAACCAAAAACTTTCTTCCCTACATATGACAGTTCTGGACTAGGCTCAGCTGGTATTTCTAGAGATTTGTTACTGGTAAAGTCAAGCAATTAAAAATTAACCACCCTACTTGGTAATTGTGACTAAACTTTAAACATAACCAGCTATAAAATTATCGATAGGCAGACTGAAATTCTTCGAATATTCTTTAGTCTCTCTAAAGTGTATATCTTAGAAGTATTGTCTTTATTAACTGCAACTACATTCTGTGAAACCACTTTATTTTTGCCTTTGATGGCATATGTCTCCATTCATTTCAAAAAGACAGTCTTTGTTGAGGGATAGGAATGAATGATTCTTCTGTGGACAGCTTTCTCACCTTGTCCTCTACCAGAGTACATGTAGTGTTCTTTTTCCGCCCTGTCCAGATTTCAAGAAACTTATTCTGAATGATCTTTAAGACCCTTTCCAATCTAAACAATCCTATCATTCTACTATATCCTCAGTACAATACATAGAGGTAATCAGCTGCTCAAAAGTGCTTTTTATCCCACTGCCTGTGGTGCAGCATCACCTTGAGGTACTGTGTGCAGTTCTGGGCTCCACCATTTAAGAAGGATGTTAAGGTCCTTGAATGAGTCCAAAGAGGGCAACAAAGCTGATGAAAGGGCTGGGAGGCAGGCGTGTCCTATGAGGAGCACTTGAGGACTCTGGGTTTGACTACTTTGGAGAGTGGAGGCTGAGGGGCAACCTCATTGTTCTCTCTACCTTCTTGAGGAGCAGAAATTGAGAGTGAAGTGCTGTTCACTTTTCCCTGGGATCCAACAATATACACATAGGAATAATTCAAAGGGGGGGCTTAGACTGGACATTAGGAAGCGTTTCTTTACTGAGAGGGTGGTCAAACATGGCAACAGGTTTCCTAGAGAGCTGATTGATGCTGTAGGTCTGTCAGCATTTAAGAGCCACTTGCTCAATGCCCTTAATAATATGCTTTAGCTTTGGCCAGCCCTGAATTGGTCAGGCAGTTGGACTAAATCACAGTTGCAGGTCCTTTCAACTGAAATGATTCTGTTCTATTCTATTCTATTCTATTCTATTCTATTCTATTCTATTCTATTCTATTCTATTCTAATTTTCTCTGTTCAGAGGAAGAATCTATTTCATCTATATTACCAATGATTTTATAATATTTTTCATTCCTTTATGCTTTTGTGTTTTGTTTCTCAAATGGAAAAAAAACAAGATCTTGCTTTAAATGATAAGATTTCTCAAAATTGAGAGAAATTTGAATTTACTGTTCAGTTAGAGCTTTTGACAGACTTTAGTGTTTCTAGACTTAAAAGTGTTATAATCACTTATTTTGAATGGAGAATTCTATCAGTAAAGTACCTGTCAGGTACTATTTTCAGTATTTATTTATTCAACTTAGTTTATCTCAAAGAGCAATTCTATCTTGTGAAAACATCAGTCTAAAGCATTCCTACCCTTCACTTTCTGATCCACTAAAACCTTTCATGGAACTTGCTCAGGCAAATCTTATCTAAGAAAAACAAAAATCATGTTTCTTCCTTATTACTTTCTTATTCCCACAGGTTTCTTCTCTTTTATTCCATAGCCTTTCTGCTCTCTTAGATAAAATGACTGGTAGGAGGGATCAAAAGGAGTGTCATGATTCCAGCATATTTGAAGAAATGTGCCAGTTTAACCAAATTTAATTGCTTCAGTGACAAATTTTCCAGGGAGACACTGATAATGACACTCACACACTAAGGGCTTTAGAAAACAAACCACTAGATAGTGATATATTCTACTGCAGCAAAGAGTGAAAAAAACAGAAAGAAAGCAATTTCTGTGCTCATTTTTTGAAAAGACCACCCTAAAATGCTTTAAAATCTAACAATACACTTCAGTTTGTTTCTCATTAAAGTATTGTTTCATTCATTACTTGACCTTTTCTGTGGTTTGATTGTTGTTGTTTTTAATCCTAGCAAAGGATGATATACAGAAAATTTTATTTCCTTCAGTAAAGCAGCAATCTCATGTAACCGTTTTTTTTATGTTTCTATATTTTCAGCTAGCATAATCTGAGTAAAGATTAATTCTTTTAATTACATTGTGCTAACAGCATTTCATCTCAGAATTTATGTATTTATACTTTTTTAGTATGATAACCATTCTGCAATATATCAATGGCAGAGACGCATGCTACAGAGAATGTAAGCTTTGCGAATACAGCACTGTCAGTGCAAGAGACAGATCTAGATCCAGGGCAAAAGCCCCTGGCATTTGTGATGCCACAGTTAATTTCCTTTCCCTTTTTGCTTTACTTTCCATAGTAGCTTCCTTTTCTATCCTTTTACTGCTTTCACTAATTAGACCCAGATAGTTACAAAATTTAATCTACATTCTAGTTTTAGACATAATGCAAATGAAGGACAGTGTTTTTCTAATAAAGATGGAGAAATTTAAGTAATATATATTTAAATGTTGCCCTGTTAAGTGACCCATGTAACTGAACTGCTTCTTCTACAGAGTTTCATGAATGAAAATTATAGGTAGAAAACAAGATTTGAAAATGCGTTGTCAAAACCAAATAAACACAAGTGACATATTAACATTTGTAATATATAATCACTTGACAAATTCAGAAGTGAGTGCTGAAGTTTGAATATGTTGGCTAATTTATCTTAAGAAATATTTTTTGTTTATTTCCTTTCACTTTTGAAATAACTGCAGCTGGACTTGCTTTTGGTTCATTAATCACATTATTCATTAACCCCACTTTCACTTTTAATACTGACTAGTTTTGTCCCACCTAGACACAACCATGAGGTCTATCTATGGGAATTTCAGAGTTCAAGATTTTATAAAAATTCTGCTTCGTTTTCAATGAAGGTATCCAGCTATTTATCATTATTCATTATTCAATAGATAGGTTCAATATGACAGAACGGTATGACAGCAAGAGATGACTTAATCAGATAAGAGAAACTCACTCCTCCATATTGTAGACCATTCCAAGGAAAAGAAAGGAAACTGGCCCAATCTGCCTCCAGTAATCAGGCAAAAAGTTCTGGGCTCCCCAGTTCAAGAGAGACAGGGAACTACTGGCAGTAGGGCAACAAAGATGATTGAGGGATTGCATCTTCCTTATGATGAAAGGCTGAGAGAGCCTAGAGAAGAGAATGTTGAGGGGAGACCTTAGTAATGCTTATAGGTATCAAAAGGGCAGGTTGAAGGAGGATGGAACTAGACTCTATTCAGTGGTTCCCACTGACAGGATGAGGGGAAATGGGCCCAAGCTGGTACATAGGAAGTTCCACTTGAATACGAGGAAAACCTTCTTTACAGGGAGTGTGACAAAGCACTGGAACAGCCTGCCCAAGGCTGTTGTGGAGTCCCCTACTCTGGAGATCTTCAAGACCCACCTGGATGCAGTCCTGAGGAATGTTCTCTAGGCAATCCTGCTTTAGCAGAAGAATTGGAATAGAAGATCTCTAGAGGTCCCTTACAGCTCTGACAATCCCATGATTCTATGAAACCACCTTTACAACAACCTATAACTCTTCTAGCCTTTTACCCATCCACAATAAAAAACTGAGGAAAGTGAGAATGATGTTCCAATCTTACATAACTACCTGATATACTACAATGACATGTTTCTAATATACTAGTGTAAAATTAGGAAATTAATACCTTAAATTTGGGATACGTCATACTTAATATTTTTCTGTGACTCTGAGAAATATTTTATTTTATTTTAGCCCATCTGAAAACTTGTCAACTTAAGGTGAGATAGTTATTTAGTTTTCTTCTCTTTTCACATGATAGAAATAATTTTATCCAGAAAATAATTTATTTCATCCTAAAAGATGTTGTTGATCAATGCAACAAAAAATCTTATTCAGTGTTTGTGGAGACAACCTAGATAAGGTGAGATTTTTAATTTTTAGATAACTGATGTTAAATGAAAAGAATCTCATTCTCAAATGTCACATGAATATTTTAACTTCCTTTTTGATATTATGTCACTAGCCCAAGACAAATAAGTACTACAGACCTCAGGAATTTACTCCACCTCCTGAAACAATATGAACAAGTTCAAGTATTATCCAATGTGTCTTTGAAGTTGCAAAAAAATTCTTCTGATTATTAAATGTAATTTTTGGTTTACAAATACTTTTAAAAATTATGAGCGTTTTCTTTGCAGCATTAATGGCCATCAAATTAATACAGTAATCTGTTATATTCTTCTAAGACATCACATAGCAGGAAAATAAGCTTTATGACGTGCTATCACAAGAAATACACATTTTTTTTTGCTGTGAGGATTTATTATACTATGTAATTGCAGGTATAGACAGTGCTGTTGCACTTCCTATCTGTTACTGCTAAATATCAATATGTTTCTGTCAGAACTGCAAAATAATCATCCAGAAAAGTTCTCAAATTTCAATACACAATCAACTGCATTTTACTGAATGGTGCTCAATTAATTTTGTGTGTGTGTGTGTGTGCTAAAAATAGCGGCAAATCTTTATACTGAAGTGAACAAAACATAAGTTACAGATGCTTCATGAAACAAGAATTCAGCATATCCTTATCATTCTAAGAACTGGAGCTTTGAGAGATTCTTTAGAGGCTGGGAATCATGTTGATAGACCATCAGAGTAATAAGGAAGGTTTTGGAATAACTCCAGTTCTAAAGGACCAAGGATGACTGTATGTAATATGATAAATAACCACCAGAAAAGCTTGTCTTGGAAAATACAGCTTTCAGTCCTAAAAAAGGTGTCCCAGAAAAGAAACAAACAAACAAACAAACAAACAAAAACCAAAAAACCTGTTTCTATCTGTGATTATCATTGAACAAGCAGATTTATCCAAAAGGCTGTTGGAGACAGAGAAATCATTGTGAAGGAATACAGCTTTAAATAGCTACAAAACTGTTAAAAGATGTTGTGTATGTTGGCCTAGCACTCCAGAGTTATATCAAGCTATCGAGCCAACTCTAAGTGTTAGCTGCTAACAAATTGACAAGTAATGGGATTACAGTCAGGGAACAGAATAAAAATGCCTTTCATTATGTACTAGGTATTAGAACCCAACAATGTTATCTTCTCTGCAAAAAACTTTAAGGGCCAAATAATTACTAAGGAAAATAAAATATAAATTAAAACCAGGCTTCTTATCTTGTTGTAAAACCTAGGCATTTGCAAGAAGAAAGATAGACAACCTAACATATCTTTGATTTGAACGAGACTACATCCAGTAAACAAAAATGATAGCTCAATTAGGCCTACGAAAATGTTACAGTTATCAGTTATGATTATAGTGAAAACCATTCTGTGGATTTTATTGGCCAACACATATACCAGATACAATTTTATAGGGTTTCCCTTTGTTGCTGGCCTGACTGAAGGGGAAAATGAAGCACAGTACCTTCCAGGACTGCTAGCAAAATTCTAATATGAATTGCCTGTGCTGAGAAATGATATCTATCACAGAAATAGGAGTGTAAAATTGGAGTCACTAGTGACCATTACAGTTATAAAGACAGACAGCAAGCAAACACAGTAGATTGTATATTTCAGTTGTAGCCAACCTTTGAAAGTATAATACAACCCATAAACTAAAGCTTACACATAATTGGGGTAGATTATTATGGAAATGGACCAATATTAACTTTAAATCTTTGTATTATTTAGAAGGATATTCCAGCTAGAATAGTTGCAGAAATAACTGTTACACAGAAAATAAAATTTATATTTTTTATTTATTGATAAGGATACATTCCAAATCTCTTAATTTCTACTCTCTAGATACTTGCTTTATTTTTTGAAGTGGCTTGAGCTCTAATGCCTTTGCACATAGCTAACAACTGTAATTTAGTTATTCTTCAGTTCAATAGTGACCTGTTTAAAAGCACTTTCCAATAAATGAAATTAAAATATTTGGATGATTTTCTGTCAGAACGTAGATGGTAAGTAGAATCAAGGAAATTCTGCTGCACATAACCACAGAGAAGAAAAACAATTATAAATATAGCTATACTATATTATGTAAAAGATTGTGAAGATTGGAAAGGCTGCTCAATATATTTGTTTAACAAGCAGAAGTTCTTCAAAATGTAAAGAGATGGTAAGCTAAATGGAATGGATTATAATGTTATACTGATGACGCATCATTCTACTTAGGCAGAAGCTAAGGAGAAGCATGGAACAATTATTGATCTTTAAAGATTCTCTTATGAAAGGAGAATGAAAACAGTTGAACTACTTGGTCTATACAAGTGAGAATAGGAGCTGACATGCAATAATGTACAGAAATTAAAAAAGAAAAAGGAAAATATATGTCAGGTGCTGTTTTCTGATAATTTCAATTCAAAAGAAAAGACAGAAATAATGCTCATGAGATGGGCAAGGATTTTGATTGGATTAAGAGTATTCTTTGCTCTTTATTCTCTTATGGGCTGCAACTTTCTGTATTTAATTCTTATTTACACTTGCAGTCACTGTATTTCATTTGAAATTTCCATATTTACTTTCTATTGCAGTTCTTCTCCCAACAGTGAATCTTAAATCTCTCAGAGGCAGTAGTGATACCCAAATCAGGTTTTTATTTCACACATTATATACTTTTGTTTATATCCAAAATGAGAGATTAGAAATACTAAGAAGAGGTGAAAAAGTAAACGCAATCCAAAGCAAAAATATAGACTGGAATCAGAACTTCCTAGGAGTGGTTACCAAGCAGACATATTTTCCTCTGTTGTTTGTAAAGATCATCAGAACCCCTACCGGCTGTCCCACAGTTGAAGTGAAGAAGGGGAAAACAGAGAACCTTACTAAACTACTTCCTTGGCAACCAGTACTGTTCTTTCTTCAAAATCACATGCATCTAACTTCTTAATTACTGCAAAATACTTGTAGAATTACAGAATAATACAGGTTGAAATTACTTTTCAGAAGTCACCTGGTCCATCTACTTTGTCCTGGGTTTGCTTTGAGATTAAAACAGACAGTTTACCATCATGTTTTTAGAAAAAATATTGTATCATATGTTGATGGGGATTTCTTACAGGTTATTTGACACAGCACGGTGTAATTTGCCTCATGTGTTGTATAATTTACTTGCTCTTCGTGTCTGTACACAGTGGTTCAAACATACTTTTCTGATATTATGTTAGATTCTGATCCATACTGTGATTGAATGGATAATTTCTTTACCTAAATTCCTCAGGCATTTCATATTGAATTTTGTTGCTAACTATACTTTGAATTTTACCTTGGGAATGCGTATTTTACCCTTCACTGCTCAGGCCAAATTATCACCATCAGAGACAGGGGATGCTACCCCTTCAGATAGCATGAATGACAGTTACGTTTTAGTGTTGATATTCCTGAATGGACTTCAGGGTTGTTTTCACTTTAAATTTCAGTGCAGAACTATTATTAGCACTGATGCTGCCCCTACTCTGATGCCACTGGCACTGGTACAAGTTGTACAAGTACAAGTTGCCCTGATGACCAGGAAAAGGAGGAGGTCGGCTCAGCCCTCTGTCCCTTATGACACAGACCAAGTAAACCAGATAGCAGCGGAGAGGACTCTTCTGATGAAGAAGCAGGAAAGGGTCCTCCTAAAGACGATAGGAGAAAGGCTCCTGTGCCAGCAAATGAGGAGGAATCAGACATAGAGATAATCAGTAAATCCTTCTCTATGAAGGATTTGAAAAATATAAGAAAGGATTTTAGCTATAATATGGGGATACACTTGTCTCCTAGTTGCTCCAGTGCTGGGATAATAGAGCTGGATGCATGGAAATACATGATGCACAAGCTAGTCAGTTAGGAAACCTATCAAAAGACGCAGGTATAGATAAAGCTATTGGGAAAAAGTCACAGACTCTCAGTCTCTGGAGGTGACTCATATCAGCTGTAAAAGACAGATACCTCTTTAAGGATGATACTGAATGCAACTCAAACAAATGGACNTACCTCTTTAAGGATGATACTGAACAAATGGATGTCCTGGTGGACACAGGTGCACAGTATACCCTATTGCCATTGACTCACAGAGGGACAGAATCTATTTCTATTTACAGAATCTATTTACTATTTCTGGAGTGACAGGTGGTCCTCAAGAACTGACTATGCTGGAGACTGAAGTGAGCCTAACTGAGAATGAATGGGAAAACCACTCCAGTATAACTGGCCCAGATGCTCCATGCATCCTTGGCATAGACTTTCTCAAGAGAAGGTATTTTAAAGGTCCAAAAGGGCTTTAGCTGTAGCAGGTGTAGAGACTGAGGACATCACACAGCTGTCTACCTTAGCAGGACTGTCAGATTACCCTTCTGTTGTGGGATTGCTTAGGGTTAAAGAATAGCAGGTGACAATTGCTACTGCCACAGTGAATCGGTGACAGTATCACACTAACTGAGACTCCTGGATTTCCATCCAAAGCCTGATTCATCAACTGGAGACCCAAAGAGTGATCAGCAAGGCTCGCTCACCCTTTAACAGCCAATATAGCCAGTGCAAAAGTCTGATGGAGACTGGCAGTAGACTATTGTGGCCTGAATTAAGTTACACCACCACTGGGTGCTGCTGTGCCAGACATTCTAGAATTGCAATATGAACTGGAGTCAAAGACAACCAAGTGGTATTCTACCATTGACATTCCTAATGTATTTTTATGTATTTTTTCAGCAGCAGAGTGCAGGTCACTTTCACCTGGAGAGGCATCCAGTATACCTGGAACTGACTGCCCCAGGGGCAGAAACACAGCCCTACTATTTGCTATGGACTGATCCAGACTGCACTGGAGAAGGGTGGAGCTCCAGAATACCTGCAGTACCTTGATAACATCATTTTGTGGGGTAAAGCAGAAGAAGTTTTCAAAAGAGGTAAGAAAGGTAAGAAAGTAATTGAGATCCTTTCAAAAGCATGTCTTGCTGTAAAAAGAGGTAAGGGACCTACATGAGAAATCCAGCTCTTAGGAATTAAATGGCAAGATGGTCATCGACAGATCCCAATGGATGTGATTTACAAAATACCATCTATGTCAAAATAAAATCTAACACCTACTAACAAAAAGGAAATGCCATCTTTCTTAGGCATTGCTGGTTTCTGGAGAATGTACATTCCATGCTATAGTAAGATTGTGAAATCTCTATATGAAGTGACTCAAAAGAAATATGAATTTATGTGGGGTCCCGAGGAACAACAAGACTTTGGACAAATTAAAGAAGAGATTGTGCATGCAGGAGCACGTGGACCAGTCCGAACAGGACAGGACATTAAAAGTGCGCTTTATACTGCAGCCAGAGAAAATGATCCTACCTGGAGCCTCTGGCAGACAACACCAGGGAAAACTTGAGGTCAGCCCCTAGGATTTTGGAATTGAGCAATACAGAGGATTTGAAGCCTACTATGCTCCAACTGAGAAAGAAATACTAGCTGCATATGAAGGAGTTAGAGCTGCTTCAGAGGTAATTGGTACTGAAGTACAGCTCCTCCTGGTGCCCTGATTACCAGCGCTGAGCTGGATGTTCAAAGGTTAAGCTCCTTCTACTCATCATGCCAGTGACTCTGCCTCGAGTAAATGGGTTGACTTAAACATACAGCGAGCTTGAATAGGAAACTCAAATCATCCAGAAATTGTAGAAGCAATCACAAACTGGCCCAAAAGCAGAGTCTTCACAATGCTACTAGACAAGGTGGTAACATGTGCTGAGAAGGCCTCACCATATAATGAACTCTCAGATACTGAGAAACAGTATGTTTTGTTCACTGATGGATCTTGTGTTGTAGGAAAACATGGAAAGGTGAACTATTTTTAGCTCAGTGGGCCCATGACACTTCAGGTCATCAAGGAAGGGATGCAACACACAAATGGGCCCGTGACCTAGGGGTGGATTTAACCATGGACACTATTGCACAGGTTATCCATGACTGTGAAACATATGCTGAAATCAAGGAAGCTGAAAGGTTAAAACCTTTGTGTTACGGGGGATGATGGCTGAAATACAAGTATGGGGAGCTTTGGCAAATAGACTACCTCACACTCGCTCAGACTTGCCAAAGTTAGCATTACGTGTTTACAATGGTGGAAGCGAGCACCAGATGGTTGGAAACCTATGCTGTTTCCCATGCCACTGCCCAGAATACTATCCTGGGCCTTGAATAGCAAGTTTAGTGGTGACATGTTACTCCAGAAAGAATTGAGTCAAAAGGATTCATTTCAAAAACAATCTTGTAAGTACTTGGGCAAAAGAATATGGCATTGAGTGGGTGTATCATATCCCTTATCATGCACCAGCTTCTGGAAAAATTGAGCAATGGAATGGACTACTGAAAACCACCCTGAAAGCAATGGGGGTTGGAACCTTTAAAAACTGAGGCAAGCATTTAGCACAAGCTACCTGGTTAGTTAACACCAGGGGATCCAGCAATCAAGCTGGTCCTGCTCAATCAGACCTTTTACACACAGTAGAAGGGGATAAAGTCCCTGTGGTGCATGACAGGAATATATTGGTGAAAACTGTTTGGGTTTTTCCTATTTCGGACAAAGGCAAACCCATTTGTGGGACTTTTTTTGCCCAAGAACCTGGATGTACTTGGTGGGTGATAATGGAGAATGGATAAATTCAATATGTACCTCAAGGAAATTTAACCCTTGGTGAGAATACTCAATTCTGAGCTGTATGATGTTAATTATTTCATAATATTAACATTATTCAATAAGGTTTTTTTCAGGATAAAACAGTAGTGATAAAATCTGCGCTAGCTTCATCAAATGATGTCTGGCAAACTCTTCCCATCGACATGCTACTTCTGTGTATGGACCACAATGAATTTCATATCATCTTTTCTACTCTGAGAGTATGCTATGACAAAACCCTGCAATTATGAGCTAAAGGAACTCACTGAACTTTTGTGTATAAAGATAAATCATAAATAAGGACATATGTATATACATATATTGTATAAATTTGATGGATAAGAATTGATAATAATCTGATGCAAATGGTATGAAATAAGGGATGGATTGTCCTGGTTTGAGGTAAAACAGAACCAATTTTCTGTTCTGTAATTTTACTTTTTTGGCTGGATGTTTTCTAACTAACAAAGCTCTGAAATTAACAGCATATTGCTCAGAAAACTGTTCACTCTCACAGTGATAAAACCTGATTATAGCAAGGAACAGCATGCAGAGAGGACCTTGCTTATACTTATTGCTATAACAACCAAGGTCAGGTAATTTTGTTTTTGCTCTGTTGGGGGGTCGTAAGTGGAAAAGCAGGGAGGGGTATTTTTTTAGTGACACTTGAAATGCCCCCTCACTTTTTCTGCTTTCATATGAATGTGAGGACCCTTCTTTAATGCTCTCCCATACCTTCTTTCTCATCAGCCACAACCCCTTATCAAGTGTCATTAAAAGATCTACTGATCAGATTAGGATTCTTCCTGTCAAACATGTTCTCTCCTTGCTTTTTCAGATGAATTCCTGCTTGTCCAGCAGTCCTCATTTTTTAAGGACAGTCCTCCGGTTATAAAAGCTAAAGACCTGGCTGCAACACAAGCTTTACAGCCAGTTGTTGATGTGGAGAATGTGTCTACCTCTTTATGAATGTCTTCCCTTTCATCAGCAATCTAGGAAAATGCTACTTAAGTTACTACTCCTTTCACCTTTATCTCAGCCCTATGGTCCTGTTCATTTTCTGTAGTCACAACACTTTAGGAATAGAGAACAACTCTACAGTTTTGAGACTTACAGTATGATCTTCTTTCCTCACTTCTTTACGGGTGTGGAGTTCTTTTCTCATCTTCCAAAATGTCGTTGTTCCTATTAGACACAATATGAATTCCAAATTCAAACAGAATTTGTAGCTATGTTGATCTAAATCAGCAGGGCTATTTCCATATTGCTAAACTTTCTTGTCTCTGCTGATTGACAAAGATAATGTAAAATAACAGAAAGGACATGCATGAAGCTGGATGATATGACATGGGATATAAGCAATCTGACAGTAAATAATCATCCCAAATTGTTAGGCAATGTTACAGCTACAGCTGAAAGGAGTTACATTTCTACAAAGGCATTTTACTGCATTTAAAAAATCTTTATTGTATCTCTTATTTAAACATTTTTTGTTCAACATGACCTTAAATGGTCCTTGATTCGTATCAGAAAAGAGCTTTGCAAGTAATTGTTTTGAAGACCCGGTTATGCCCATGAGGGTATAATTATTACTAGCAGGAAAAGTGCTATTTGGAGGTCCGCTTGAGACAGACCATCAAGCCAAACTATGAACGACATGATACCTTAACAAAAAATACAATATACCTGTGTATATCAAACTGTGATGCTGTGATCAATTCATTTTGTCTTCACTGTGAGACACAACGTCCCCTCAGAGCACCAGTTACCAGAAAGCTCCTATCTAGGAATAAATGCATGTGCATGAAGCGAACCAGAAGCAGCAGCAAAAGGGAAGAGCACTAATGAAATGAATCTATTGCATTCAAGGCTTCAAATGCTTGTTACAAACATTAGTTTTACATACCAAATAATATAGGCATTATTAATATTACACTGTCTTTTCTTGACTCAGAGTTAAGAGCAAACAAATTAGTATTATGTAAAGAAGATAAAGAGAATTTGAATGTTTGTTTTATACTCCAAGAAACAGCACATTTTCAGATTTAAGCAATCTGTAACCTGCAGGACTGTAGGCAAGCTGAAATGAAAAAATAAAACAAATCTACTGAGGCTTTATGCTGAGAGCATATTTGATTTGTTAGATTGGGCATGATGCTTCAGTGTTGTTTGCATTTAAAGTCAGGCAGTGTGCCACAGTTAAGGTCAAGATTTTTCATTTATTAATTTTTAAAGTGTTTGTTCAATAAAAATTTCCCCAAATCAGACCTTTAAATTTCACAAGAACTACTGTATTTCTGATATAGAAATGAACTAGTCAATAAAATGCCATAACCTGTACATAATGTAAGTTACCCTACAAATTTCAACATTTCAGTATCCTTCTGGACTTTTCCAGTAAACAGCACTGGATAAGATGATCTCTCAGAGTCCCTTACGGCCTTCTTTTTCTGTCATAATTAATATTTATTTCTGTGCCCAATAGAGTGGCAATGAATTTGAAGGTGTATGAATTTACACTCTCAATTAAAGAATTAGAAATACTTTAAATTTAAAAATACGTACGAACATACTTACAAGTTAGTTTACAAGTAACTACTTTTATTCAAAAGCAAAGTACACGGTCTTCTAATTATCCTGTTTATAAGAGATCTGACTTGATTATGACAGAAGACTTGACTCTTTCTGAGAATTGGAACCTTTTGAAAGTATTTCACTTTAAGCACCCAATACTTGAGTTACTTAATATTCATACTTATAAATAATGTTATCTTCACATGAAAAATACTAATTATTTGCCTTTTTTTTTTTCCTTCTATTGATTCTAGTAGAAATTTAGCAAAAACTAAGTGAGAAATTTAAATTCAAATGGCAGCCAGGATTCAGTTAGTAGTCCAGAAAAAGGTGTTTAACTGTGGGCTAATTACACCAAAATGTTTATTCAGTACCCCTAGCCATATACATTTTCTTTAGTTTGTTTCAGTAATATACAGGTCACTACATATTTTCTATCTTATAAGGACAGATTGATAGAAAAAGAGGGACAAAAAATGTAACCAAGAATAATTGCAACCCCGTATAATTTGTCAGACATTACTTTCAATTAAAGTTTCTTTTTGGACTATAACTAGTCTCTAAACTAGATGGACTCAGACTTGCAGTAAAATGTTTCTATGCTACTCTGGTAAATCTAGTCTCTTTTGTTGCTTGAGTACTAAGTTCAAGAAATATTTGGTACAACTGATCACCAAATTAATGAACAGGAGCATGAAATTACCTTTTGTAACTATACACTTATAAACATTTTTTAATGTGTTAGCCTTCACTTTAAACAAATGCAGTTCAGACTACACTCCACACCAAGTAAATGCACAGAGGTATGTTCATATTTTAGTATGCATGTCACTGTTAAACTGAATAGTATATAGATATACCAAAGAACAGGGTGATTTTCAAATTTCTAATGTTTTCTATGAACTATATTTAAGCACTTCATTTTCATAACTCCTTTGCAATATTGCAGTGCACACAGTAAGTGAAGTTACATTGCTGAAAGATGTTGTACTTTAAAGCTAGCTTCAGAGCCTGTTAATATTATTACATGGGGTTTATTATCTTTCTTCAGCAAGTAAAGGTCTAGGTCTCAGCAAGTTTACTCCTAATTTTCAGAAATCTGTAGATATTTCATACATAATTTATACCACTGAGGAACCACATTATAATCTGACAAAATAAGCTCACCGCTATGAGCACTTATTATATACAAAATTGTAACTCCATTTTTATTGCTCTGGAGAGCTTTTCCTTTCGGAGACTTTACAGAAAATAGAAGGGGGAAGGGGAAGTCTTTAAGGAGCTTATGAAATTACTTTATTGTCACCAGAAAAGATCGTAGAGCCACAAAATAGAAATTAACAAAAGACAGAAGGCAGAATTTAATAGCAAAATAGAATGCTATCAGATTGACTAAGCATCATTTACCTTTGTAAATCCATATTGACCACTTCCAATAACTTCCTGTTCTTCAACACGTTTGGAGATGACATCTAAAGTTGCTCCATTACCTTCCCAGGGACAGAAGTGAGACTAATTGGCCTGCAGTTCCCTGGGTTTTGCTTCTTGCTCTTTTTGAAGACTGGAGTGACATTGGCCTTCCTCCAGTCTTTAGGCACCTCTCCTGTTCTCCATGACCTTTTGAAGATGATGGAAAGTGGCCCAGAAATAACATTGCCAGTTTTCTCAGCACTTGTGGGTGCTCCTGTTAGGTCCCATGGACTTACGGATGTCCAGTTTGGCCAAGTGGTTTCTAACCTGCTCCTCCTTTACAGAGGGAAATTCTTCCCCTCTCCAGACCTTCCCCCTTGTCTCTAGGGTCTGGGATTCATGGGGGACAGCTTTAGTGGTAAAGACCAAAGTAAAGAAGACATTCAGTAGCTCCACCTTCTCTGCATCTTCCACCACTACCTTGCCAGCTGTGCAACAGATTTAACTCCCAGACAGAACTGCACTGACTTTTCCAGCCTACTAGTCCACAACTAACATATAAATAAAAAAATGACCAAATGCAAGTTCAGTTTTTTGAGATGATACTCCACAACCACCCCATAATCTTCTCAACATTTCAAATAAGATGTTAATTTTAGAGCAATGTTTCCACTTATGTTTTTATACAAAATGACACATGAACACCAGTCTTCTGTCAGTTACTTCATTTGCTTCCCAATTAGTTTTATAAGTAAAATTATAAGAATGTCACAACAAATAAATGAGAATACTCACTTTCTTTAGAGGTGCAAGTTAAATGTGATGTTATTGTGTACAACTCTATTTCCAGAACCTTTGGTGTTCTTCAGATTTAGTGTGTAAAATCTTTCTGAGATGCAGGATATACAAAATGCTTAATAGTAGAAAAAGATCTCTTTAAAGTTAGATTTAATTAGAGAAGAATGTTAATGGAATTATAATAGGCTTGTGTTTTTTTTTACTGTAGTTACATGTATTGTTTCCTTCACTGTTCCTTGTGTAGCAGTTGTCTTAGGAGAATTACAAGTTTAAAAAAGGTAAGATATATCTAGAATATGACTATGAAAAAAGTAAACCTGTTTTAAGAAGAACAGCTGTTGCAGGACAAGCTATCTTTCCTTTTATATGAAATAGAGAAGTTAAAAAATACCAGACCTCTTAAAATTTCTATATTGTAAATAAAAAAAGAAAAAGATAACTTCTGGCTATATTCT
The DNA here is from genome assembly GCA_013400375.1 of Thinocorus orbignyianus. Taxonomy (NCBI): domain Eukaryota; kingdom Metazoa; phylum Chordata; class Aves; order Ciconiiformes; family Thinocoridae; genus Thinocorus; species Thinocorus orbignyianus. The sequence continues at coordinate 180,556 of VXBW01005894.1, read as the reverse complement.
CAGTAGAGTCTACACGTGCAACACATCATGAAATAAAAAGGTGCATGAAGCAATCTATGAACCATGTAGATCTTTATCATCAATATATAAGGAATATTTCAATGGTTATACAAAGTCAGAATTCATCTCACCTACCTCTGCATTTCTACAGTCTAGATACTGCTATCTATGTTATTTTATTTTTTTTTTATTATTATTATTATTTTTTTTCCTGAAAAATGGGCACTGTTGTAACACTTTTTTAATCTGATACTTTTCAGACATCCACACAGGATACGATGCATCACACCTTAGAAGTACATATCTTCGTCATTTATAAGAATGGGTAGCTATCCCAGAGGTAGTCAGTTGTGTTTGGTTGTGCTTTATAACTTCAAATACTTCTCCCCTGTTTTAAAGGTTTTGTTAACACTTATTTGATATAAAGGAGCACTAAGACAAACAAAAAATTCTCTAGATTTAATCTGCAGCTGGAAAGAACTGACTGAGAAAGAAAATGTAACAACAGTTGTGACATGATGGAGTTCATAAATCAAGGAAAGGGAAAAGAAGGGAAGGTATAGGATATTAAAAACAAGATATTTTTTAAGAATATTGTGTAATCTTTGGTTTTGGAAGTGTAAGCAAAATATAGGTAAAAATCCACCAGAGAACCCAATGCTGTTGTAGAACCTTCTTTAGAGGCAGATTAGATGACCCTTCTGATTTAATCTGCATATTTAAAGAATTTATGACTTCTACAAACAAATAGTGTAGCCTCAACTATATATGGACAATGCTATTTCCAAGCTGTGAGGCTTCACAAATTTGGATCAGTTTGACATCTGTCACTGGAGGCTGTCACAAACTTTTTCTGAATTATGTCCTGAAAGCACAAGGCATCCTTGATCATTCCACACATCCTGGCACTTTACTTTATATGAAATCATTTTGCATAAACCTTTTCAGACTTAAAATTCCTTGGTTTTTCTTCACTTGTGTATAATTTTATTAACTACAGACAGATCTGCTTAAAGGATGTACAAAATATAATCACATTTCAGTCAAGAATAGTTAAGAACACCAAGATAAAATCTCGGTGCAATTTTCAAATAATTATTTAATTCGGCAACTTTATGCTTTACTGATTAATCTGTAAATACAGAAGGCACACTATCTCTGCATTGTGTAGATATTGTACAGTGGTCTGTAGCATAATTGCCACATATCTGTCCTGGATTCTAACTGTTCAGTCTTTGCTAATCAATATGTTTTGTACTTCATTGTTCTCATATTGATGTATCCCTTCCTCAGTGCTCCTTTAAAAAAAAAAAAAATGAGAAAGATAAATGCTTGGTACTTTCTAATAAGATGGAAGAATATTTATGCGAGGTACACACACACACAAAACAAAAAACAAAAAACCAAAGTAACCCCAACACAGTAATCTTAGTCTCCTTTCCATTGAAACCTTGGATTTATTGGAAATCTCCTACAAGTATTAAAGGCTTTTATTCCAGTGTCAAGTGGAATCTTTGTTGCATGACTAACACAAGTACTGTCTCTAAAACCTTTAATAGTATTTCATCATCCTTCTTACTTACCCAGGGTAGGAAGTTACTGATCGTATTCTCCATGTAGTGGCAAAATTGTCTTTCTGAACTGGCTCTAGAGGTTCAGAAGTCAAGACATTTGAACCAGGAATCTCTTGTGCTGTAGTACAAGTGCCATTTCCCTCTGAAGACAACATGAATGTTTCCACTTGTATCAAGGACTTTGCAATGCGCTCTCCCTTTCTTTATCCTTCTGCAGTTCCACTGACTCTCATATGTTACTTTTTATTGTCACCAGTGAAAAAATTAAAATGAACTTCTTTGTCACAACCATAACAAAATTATCTCTCTTTCTCTAATATGCAGTCTGGCCAGTATTGATTCCTCTTTTAAATATGGAAAAATAGTAGTATAAATGTATGCTAGTACTATATATAACTATACATTCATCTATATATGGAAATGTAGACTGATTTAGTGTCACTAAAGAAAGCTGTTCAGCTTGGAGAAGAGAAGGCTTCGGTGAGACCTTATAGCAGCCTTTCAGTATCTGAAGGGAGCCTGCAGGAGAGCCGGGGAGGGACTCTTTGTCAGGAAGTCTAGTGACAGGACAAGGGGTAATGGTTTTAAATTGGAAGAGGGGAGATTTAGATTAGATATTAGAAACAAGTTCTTTCCTGTGAGGGTGGTGAGGCACTGGAACAGGTTGCCCAGGGAAGCTGTGGATGCCCCATCCCTGGAAATGTTTAAGGCCAGGCTGGATGGGACTTTGAGCAACCTGCTCTAGGGAGAGATGTCCCTGCCCAGGGCAGGTGGGTTGGAACTTGATGATCTTTAATGTCCCTTCCAACTCTAACCATTCTATGACTCTATGAAAAGGCACAGTATTGTAGTCTTAACTTGAAATTCAGCTTTATTCTAACGAGTATTTAACAGCTGAAGAGATAAATTTTGAAATTGCTTAGCAGAAAACTTTAATGATTTGTAAAATTATTAAAATGAATCCGTGCTATTCCACTTTCAATTTTTATAAGAGTTCATACATACATATAACAGAGTCTTGAACTTGACCCATGATGCTGCAAACAGAATAATCCAGATATATTTAGTCTGGGCATAATCAAAATACACATTTGGAAATATCAATATCAATCAAGAAATTATGACAGTGATTTTTTTCCTAGATTTCCTGTTTGACAGCAACCAAAAATAGATACTAGAATTTGAAGTTGCATTGAAGATACAAGTGTTCTTAAAAAAACTTTGCAAGCAAATGTCCACAAAGGTAAATGAAAGGTTGTGTATTTCTTAGCACTGAGAGAAACCACCCGCAAGCAGCCTGCATCTATATGCTTAAAACTGTTTCTCAGTTAACTCTGTGCCACCTGCTTCCTGGGAATTACTGACCCTGGAAATAATATCTCCAGCATCATGCCAGGGACTTGATTTCCCAGGTCTGAGGGAGCACAAGCTTGCTTCAGCCAGGAGCAAGCTGTGGCTGTTCTCAAATATTTCACCTAGAAAATATTTGAAAAAGTGTAAACACAGCTTTGGCATTCTGGTCTGCATAAATAGATCTTAAATGGGTGGATGAATTTTACCCATGAAGAAACTTTCAAAAGGACCTAGATCTCTAGTTAGAACTAACAAGAAAAATTCTATAAATTTCCTTAAGTACTGTCAGTTCTTTTCTTTTTTATTGTTGTATAATTCTCATTACTGATAGTTGGAAGAATTTTGCTACAAAGTGACAACTGAATTCATCTAACTTGATTTATCTAACTGTCTTGTGCTGATTACAGGATGGTAACAAATGTGGGGTTTTGTCTCTGAGTTAAACTTACATATGTAAATATCACGATTGCTGCAATTAATGTTGATAGGACAATATATCTGTGATTTCTATGCTTAGTCTATCTACACAACAGTGGCTGGATCATATTATCAGACTTGAATTACTGAAACTGGATAGAAGCAAAGTGAAATCACTCTCCAGAAAAAAAAAAAAAACAAACAACAAAACAGATAACTTATACAGAGTGATAAGTTTTGCTACAGTCTTCTGCATGTTATTAGCCTGAGCATCAGCAACATTCACTTTACCAACACTGAGAAAATTAGCTCGACTCTGAATGATCCCTTGAAATAAATAAGGGATTTCATTGTGTGGATTAAAGTAAAAATAAAAAAAAAAATATACAGCAATATACTCAGCTGCAGTGTTTTAAGGAGTTTAAGTAAAAATAAAAAAATTTGGTTTGGTTTTTGTTTTTGTTTTTTGTTTTTGTTTTTTTTTTTTTTGAGAGAGAGGCCAGTAAGAATTTATAGTAGGGATTATAGTCATCTTGTTTTATTTGGCCTAGTTTCCTATCGGTGTCTCTAGATAGTAAACTTCAGTTTTTGGAGGATAAGGCAGTTAAGAGAAACAGCTTCAAAGTATTAAAGGATTTGTACTGCTTTCTGACTGCTAGAGAGAATGCTGAACCTAGTTTCTATGCCAACATATAATTGAATTGCATACTGTACACAAGTTGATTTATTAACTGATATTTTTCTGACAGACGGGTCATATAAATTTATGTCTTATATCATTGTACGATAAGGATTTATCTAGTACACCTGCCACCTTAAGTTTTAAAATTAAATGCTAAATTTTCAATGATAAGAACTCTTCTAGATTTTGAAGGATTTCAAACAAATACACATTTGCCTACTGGACTTATGTACCTGTGTAATTGACTTAGGAACGTAATGGATATATGCAAAGTTTGATGGAGCAGCTAATCCTGGAAACCATTTCCAGGCACCTTAATGAAAAGAAAAACAGGAAAAGTGAGCATGAATTCACCAACGGTGAAGATTAGTGATTCATATTTAACTTGTATAACTGGAGATTCATGTTTAACTTTGGTACTAGGATCCCATGTTGTTTTCTGCAAAGAACACAAGAGCTAATGAACAACCAGCTTGACTTCGTAGCACTAGTAACAACCCTTTCAGTTCTGTGATCTGTCCAATTTTTTATCCTTGCTATAGTTCTTTGCAAATCATACTTCACCAAGTTGATTCTAAGGATAGTAAGGGATACAATCTCATCATGTTTTCACAACATTAAAAAAAATACTACTAACTTCAGTAGGACTTTCTGTATTATTAGATACTCTTTGTTATGAGCAGCAAACAGAAATTAGGAATTTCCAGTTGTATTTGAGCTATGTTATGCAGATATTCACAAAGATGTGCGAGCAGAAAGACTCAAGAGGACAAAAGTCGCATTCACATTTTGATGGTTGTTTACTGCACTACCCTTCATAGCAATTTAGATGACTGAAGTCATGGTAGGCTCATCTTGCTCTAACTTAAAGTTGCTGAGAATCAGGATAACAACATAAGCACTCTTCCAGCAGTGAGATTGAGCTATGTGTATTAAGCTTATATACCTCATTATATTGCATCTATGCTAGGGCTAAGGCAAGAAGTAAAAATATTCCCTGCTCTCTCTATGCATTTGTAAGGTCCAGGTAATGTTGCCATCTGAATACCTTTCCACTTTTGGAGTGATATAAACCATTGCAGGAACCATTAGAGGAATCCCTCAAGGACAGATTATCATGCTTTTTCTTTGGCTGAATCTTTTTGTTTCTCTACTAGAGAAAGAGAAGGCAATGGATCCCCTGATAACCAAACAGTGTGAGATGGTAATACGTAGAAAAGCAATCTCAGCATACACTGTGGATAAGCCAACTACTCAGGCAATCTAAAGGAATTTAGTATGGACTTTGTTAGAAACTTAGAAATATGTAGACTCCTCTTGACAAGATAGATGGTGATTGTCTTTTCCACTCTGTGGGCTTCAAGTAACAGCATTCTTATGAATGTCAACAGCATCTTGACTGGTGAAGGGTCTAGATAACAAATGCTATGGTGAGCAGCTGAGGGAATTAGGGTTGTTTAGTCTGGTAAAAATGAGGCTCAGGGACACCTTATTGCTCTCTACAGCTGTCTGAAAGGAGATGGTAGTGAGGTGCTGGTTTGTCTCCTCTCCCAAGTACCAAGACACAAGACAAGAGAAAATGACTCTTGACCCAGGTTTAGACTAGATATTAGGAAATATATCTTCACCAAAAGAGTTGTCAAGCACTGGAACAGGCTGCCCATGGAAGTGGCTGAGTCGCCATCCCTGGAGGTATTTAAAAGACAGCTAGATGTGGCACTTAGGGTGCCACTTAGGGCATGGTTTAATGGTGGAGTTGGCAGTATTAGGATTGCAATTGGAGTCTATGATCTTAAAGTTTTCTTCAAACCAAAGTGATTCCATGATTCTAACTGCATGTCAGTTGCTTCACGTATGAGAAATAATTAAATGTGGACACATTTTGTAACCAGAACTTCCACAAAAGGATGAGTAACAGGAGGAAGAAACCACTCTTGGAAGGGAGGAAGGGAGGGGGAGAGGGAAAGAAGGAAGGAAGGAAGGAAGGAAGGAAGGAGGGAAGGAAGGAAGGAAAGAAGGAAGGAAGGAAGGAAGGAAGGAAGGAAGGAAGGAAGGAAGGAAGGAAGGAAGGAAGGAAGGAAGGAAGGAAGGAAGGAAGGAAGGAAATAAAGGTCTTCTCAATTGATTTAAGTTAAAAGATCATAGGTTGTAGTTGTAGCTTGTGGGTCCTGAGTGAAGCCATACCTTGCAGAACAAGATCCTTCAGTTTCCCATTAACACCGTTAAAACTTTGTCATACATTCACAATTATTTTAAGTCAATGACCACTGACTTTAGAAAGACCCATTCTTTTCTCAACCCATAATCAACCGAAAAGAATCATCACATTTAAATACAATCATGGTCGAGAATTTCAGCATTAATTTCAAAACCCTCATTTAGAATCTGAAGTGCGTTCGCATCACAAATAGATATATCTAAATTAATAATCTCTCTGATAAATATATGTGCTAAGTTTCTGATATAATCCATGAAGAAAGTGATCAGTCTTCTGAATTGATCTCTATCAGGGAGTAATTTAGGCTGTTGCTACTTTTGGAGTCTAAAGTGCGTATTGAAAATACTCATCTGTTTCTCTTTAAGGTTCAAATTTCACAAACACACAGCTCGACTTCAGTTTGAAACACACAGGCATGAAGTGCTGCTAAAATCATGCTAAGAGTTCCTGGATTTGCAATACCTCCCAGGATTCAGCCTCCAGAGTGGAATTATCTTTCCCAAATTTCAGGAAGTCATCCTTATCTAGTGAGTATTCTTTGTGGCCAACTATAAAGTGAGAATAACAGCTGAATACTTGGCTATTATAAACTGCTGTAAATCTTCTACTTTCATCAGAAGATACTCAGCTGAGCATGTGCTTGGATGGTAAGAGGGTATTAAAACCACTGCAACATAATGTGCTAATTCAGTAACATTGGCATTGTAAAAACAATACAAGTACCAAAGGTGATGCTTCAGACAGAAGAGACTTCATGTCATTTTATTAGAAACACATTTCTCTAAAATCAGTTTTTAATCTGCTTTACTGCATATCTACATGAAACATAACTGAACTGGTTTTGAAAAAATAATACATACTAAAGCCCTGGAATATAAGAGGTTTTATGGTAACGTCAGAAGCACATTTCTTCAAAGGAAACTATCATGATGTTATCAGAAGTAACACTAAAATTTGAAGAAACAATGATAAGATTGTTCACTTCCAGTTTAGATATCCCCTAATTTATTTTATTAAAATGACCCATTTCCTTCCTCCATAAAAAAGCCCAAAACAAAACAAAGCAAAACCCAGTCCTGCCTATTTTATTCCAATAAAAGAAATCCTTGCAAAACTCCTCTTTTAAACTGACAAAGACTGTGCTGCAGAACACAGTATTGTGATAGAGATATTTGTTCTTTTTGGAGCAAGCAATCATTTCTCCGTGGTGCATCATAACACCCTGGATGTTTTTATGATTCAGTCCCAGTAACACTATATCCCTGTTAGCATGATTAATCAGTCCAAACAGAATACAGTCTGGATTTAACTATCCTGCTGTTTGCTGCAGAGCTGAATCAGTCAGGACCAGTTAAGGAAGTCTGCACTTCCCTCTGTTGCACAGTAGGGGCATGACCTGTGACTCTCTCTTATGATGATATAATATTATTTCCAAGACACTCTCTAATTATCTTTCACACACACCATTTATTTTTTCACAGCGGAGGGCATTGCAATGTAAGAATCGGTCAGGAACTTTTCAGTGCCATAGTTTTTCATTAAGAAATGCCAGCTAAAGAATAAAAAACCCCAACATATTATTTCGAGGACATATCCTTTAATATTTTCTTTTCAATTAAACCTTTGAAAGTTCAAAATCCTCGACATATAACTTTGGAAACTATTGAATAAAAGGTTATGATTTCCTACCTAGACATAATCGATTTGTTATTGTTACAGATCACTAACTGAGATCTCAATGTTTTTGATGATACTTGATGATACTCTCTTCACAACCTCTTCAGACAAGCAACAGAAGTAGATAAGTAGACCTCTGGGGTCTTTTGACAGTCTGAAAGTAATTGTTCTTAAATGCAATATTTGAATATATTACTTTAGATCTGCCGTGGTTCTGAGTACTCCTGGATGATCATCCATTTCATTTTAAAATAGGCGTACAAGATAAAGCACATGTATCGGCCTCTCTAGGTACTAAGGCTGACTTTGTTGGACTTACTTGCCAGCTGAGTAAATAGTAGGGGTCTGTCTATTCAATCTGGAGGTCTGAAAGCAATATGAGATGCCCTACTGCATGCTGACGAGTGCCCTTGTGCCATGTTCTAGATGTGTGTGTGAGACTCCTGTGGAAGACTGACAGGTCTGTAAATCTGGTGACCTCGGGCACTTCGTGTAACACTAGAAACCCACAAATAACGTGACCCCCAGCAAATATTCGAGCATGGGCTGAGTAGCTCTCTGTCTTCCGTCTATTGCACTATATACAATTCAGATGCCTAAATATTAATATTGATTCTCTGGGGTATTCAAAGCTGACAAATATAACACGTGAAAAACCATAGTCGTTTGGAATAAGTTGGATGTCAGGTGGAATATGCTTGATCCTGTTAAATGTCATTTAAGCCCCTTGCATACTAGCAATTGAATAGGCTGAGTCGCCATCCCTGACTATAAAAAGATTTTAGGCAACTAGTCTACATGTAACTACCAACTTTGCACATGTTTATTTATTTATTTTTTTTACTTAGAGTTGAAAGTCACCCCTAATTTCTAGAAAGTGAGAATATATGAATACCGTTCTTACCATCTACTAACTCCATCTTCATGTAATTTCTGTTGCCTGGAATACCTTTTTTTTAGGCCTTTCAGTTAATACAGGAACCAAACTAGAGTGAACTTCTGTAAATAGGGTCAATGTCCTGGGTGTAGTGATTACCTTCACTCATAAGACAGCAGTGAAATATTTATTAATATAAACCAGTGATTAACAAAGTTAGCAGTGAATGTGAGATTCAGTGGGAAGCTACACTTAGATGTTTACTGCATAGAAGACAGGGTCAGACAGAACTTTCAGGAAGACCCTGCTGTTGAATCACAAGGTTCAGAAAGGACACCCTTGCTTTCTAAACTCTTTCTCAGAGAGGAGTCTAGGTGTGGCTGGACACAGTCTTATTCCCAGACTTGGTCAACAGTTTATGTCTAAAGGACTATATATGCACAATTAATCCTTTATGTTAATTAGCTAAGATTTCAAAGTTAACATGGCATTATTACTGACAACCTGTTGCATCAAGGAATCTCTCAACCTCGAGGAGTAAAACCTTAAATGAGTGTCCCCACTCAAGGGATCCCGGTGTGCAGCCTGTTGCTATGCAGGAGATCTCAGATGGCTCTTGGGCTATTCATTACCTATAGAATAAGATAATTGACCTATAGTTGTATTTACATGGGAACAAAATATCTAAAAATATATTTTCTGTTATGAAGAGATCCACTGCTCTAAATTTCTATGACAAAGGACACTGATTCCATTCAAATGCAATAATTTTATTGCAAACATTGTTAACATTGTAGTTTGTTCTGTGTTCCCATAGACTGAGTTCTATTCTGTTCTGATGAAACAAATGAGACATCAAAATAGCACCCATGGATGGAATGTAATGCATCTAGTAAATGACAGAAATAATTATTCATCACAGTTTTGAGAAATTTCACTTTTGCTGGCTACTCTTTACTTCCAGGTGCTACAGCAGCTGATGATCACACCTGTGTAAGCATGAACACACTATCTTCACCATTTTCTTCAGCCTTTAAGTGACACTGGCTGATAACATCTAACAAAGTTCCAGGGTAACCTATGGCAGTAAAGAACAACTGATAGAAGTCGTTACTAGCAACTAGTTTGCAAGGTAAGTGGTGTAAATGTGTCTTTTTTGTTGTTGTTGGTTTTTTGGGTTTTTTTTTTTTTTTTTTTTATTTTTTTTAAAAGCAAGATGTGTTTG
>VXBW01005894.1:139095-170297 GCA_013400375.1 Thinocorus orbignyianus | reverse complement strand
AGTCCTCAACATAGAAAGGACATGGCACTGTTGGAACAGGTCCAGTGCAGGGCCACCAAGATGATTAGAGGGCTGGAGCACCTCTCCTATGAGGACAGGCTGAGAGAGCTGGGACTGTTCAGCTTGGAGAAGAGAAGGCTCTGGGGAGACCTGATACCAGCCTTCCAGTATCTGAAGGGAGCCTTCAGAAGAGCTGGGGAGGGACTAGTGACAAGACAAGGGGTAATGGTTTTAAATTGGGAGAGGGGAGATTTAGATTAGATATTAGGAATAAGTTCTTTCCTGTGAGGGTGGTGAGGCACTGGAACAGGTTGCCCAGGGAAGTTGTTGATGCCCCATCCCTGGAAGTGTTTAAGGTCAGGCTGGATGGGGCTTTGAGCAACCTGCTCTAGGGAGAGGTGTCCCTGCCCATGGCAGGAGGGTTGGAACTTGATGATCTTTAAGGTCCCTTCCAACTCTAACCATTCTATGATTCTATGATTCTATGATAAGATATCCATTTTTTCTTTACATCTTTTCATTTTCCTATTTTTTGACTACTGTTAGTGTATTTATTTCTTTTTCTGGTAGGTTTCTATTCTCACTCTGTTTCACACTATAGTAATATTCTGGGTGAAAATTACTATTACTATCACCATCCATATTACTATCCATTCCATATCTATATTACTACTGCAAAGAAGATTTTAAAAGAACTTAATTTTATAGTTTATTATTGTATTGGGTGTAGGTGTGAAGGTGCTGGTGTCTGGAATGCTATAGAGTGGTGTCTGCCTGAAGAGGCTAAGGGCCGCCGCATGGGGAGGAGGTGCTCCAGGTGCAGAAGCAGAGAGTTAGTTCCCTGTAGTTTGTGGAGGATCATGCCAGAGCAAATATCAACATTCCAGCCCATGGAGAACCCTACGCTGGAGCAACCTGATACTTTCTGAAGAAACTGAGGTCCATGGAGAGCCCATGCTGCAGCTCGTTTATCCTGAAGGACTGTAGCCCACGGAGAGGACCTACACTGGAGCAGGAGGAAAGTATGAGGAGGAAGAAGCAGCAGAAACAAAGTGCTATGACCTGACTGCAATCCCCTGTTTTCCCTGACCTGTGCTGTAGAGGATTTGGGAATGAAAGAGTGACATTGAAAAGGAGAGGAGGGGAGACGTTTCAATCTTTTTGTCTTCATTTCTCACCATTCTACCCTATCTTTAATTGGTTATATATTAAACTAGTTTTTCCCAAGCTGAGTCCACTTTGCCCATGATCATAATTTGTGGGTGATTTCCCTGTCTTTATCTTTACCTGTGAGCTTTTTTATTTTATTTTCTCCTTCTGGCTCATTAAAGAAGGGGAGAGAGAGGGGTGGGAGTTTGGTCAACCCATCACATTTATACATATAAAGACAAATACTAACATTATAAATTGTGTGAGTTTCAGTATCTCTCATTGGACATAGGTAACTTTTTGTGTTATTAATCATTTATAGAGAGAATAAAGTAACTGTGGAAGGATTATGATACCTGATGTGTTCTACCAATCATTGCTGTTAGTAGCCCTTACAGGAAAAGCAACAGTATGATTTGTTTATTAATTTATGGGTTTGATTTTTTTTTTCTTTTTTTTTTTTGTCCTGAACTGAATTTGCTTAAGCATAGCCAGATTGAGAGTAAATTGTGAAAGGGGAAAAAAGTAAATAAAAAATTATGCAAATATCTTGCTTATAATTTCAGACAGCCCATTTAGTGCAATTTTGTAAAACTGAGCTCTCAGAAGTAAAGACTTGGAGAACTCTGCCCTGACTGACAGAGCAAGTCAGTCAAGAAAGTTCAGGGGAACAGAAACTGTATCTGAGGTTTCAGTAGTCATAAAATACTAATTTGCAGGAAAAGAACAAAGTCTGACCCTGTTTATCTTACTAAAGGATACTATGGGTATATTAAGACCTAGAAATCTCAATAAGAACAGGAAACATATCAAAAAAATACTTCGGGGACTGTTGAGACATCCTCAAGACATTTAATTTGATCCTGAAGAAGATAAGAATAACAGTAAGACAAGAAGAAAACTCTAAACAAAAGTAGACTTTGTTTTTTTAGATTAGACTTTGAACATAAAAATACACTTTTATACCAAGTATCTGGAATGTTTATACAAAAGAAACTTTTAATTTTATCAATAAAGTTCATGCAAAGGAAACTTTTTCACAAGTCAAAAGAGCTATTTTCTATGCCAAAAAATATGTGAATGACATAATATTCCCTTCACCATAAAAGTGTGGTAAAAACTGGAGTCACAAAATGTGACCGTGCACAGTGTGACAGATTGTGAAATACATCTGTGTTGAGCACAATATGTTGAAAATGTGATTTCTTTGTAGCTACGTTTCACCATAGGGTTCCCTTAAGTATTAGTCCTCTGATACTGCACAAAATTAATGATCAGCTCAGCTGTAAGTTGGTTCTGATTAGGCAGCACCAAGCAGTTATCACTTCTCTTTTCTCAGTCGTTGGCCTGTGAACATGAAAGCGGAACATCATTTTGTGATGAGCAGGGAGACTGCTCAAATCAGGAAGGTAAATTTTCACTTTAAAAGGCAGAAAAGAACGAGATTACATATAGAGCGGTTTTCAATCTGCTCTAGGTGGGAACTGTACAATGAATTAAACAGAAGTAAATACTAAAAAGGAAAGAAGCCCATTAACAGTTTTAGCTGACATTATCACCTTTCCTGCCAGCAAAATAAGAGTCTTACTTCATGAAAGAGCACAGGGTAAGACTTTCTCTTGTACTTTTAATAGGCCTCATAATATCACAGATAAACTCAGAGGTAAATAGACTCTAACAAAATCTCAAACTCTTGCTGACTTTTAATGAGCCAGATCCCCTTCTAGAAACCCCATCCTTTTACCTCCAAAATCCTGGCCTTCTTACTATTTATTTTTCTTTGTGAAACTTCATTGCAGTAAAATAATAAGTCTCCAAGTACTTGACATTTTTGCTGTTGTTGCAATTATGCCTATTTATCCTACCTCATAAATATAACATTTAATCTACAAAACATATCAAACAGAGTAGAATAAATGAAAATAAGTATTTGAAAAGTAAATGAAAATAAATATTTCTGTATTTCAGTCAGAAATACAGAAATGCAAACTGTACAGAAATAATTTGAACAAACTAAAATTCTTCCTAACTTTATAACCTAAAATAATTTTTTTTTAAAACCATCTATTTTCTATTACTTTGCTTAGACAACATCTCTTTCTTGTTCAATAGCTTATAATTATGTAATTTCTTTGTGTAGTTTGCCCCCAAATAGTACATTAGTGCCTCTTTGTAAATTAGGAATGCCCTGAGTGTATATTCAGTGGGAGATGTCTAGTGGTCTAGTGGGACACCTCCCACTAGTGGTCTAGTGGGAGATGTCCCTATCCATGGCAGTGGGGTCGGAACTCAATAAACTTTAGGGTCCCTTCCAACTATAACCATTCTATGATTTAAAGGAATTACAAGAATATGTGATGTATAACACATGATTTTTTTTATATTCCTTCCAGAAAGCACCTGTGAATACTCTGTAAATCACCTGGCTGCAAAATTCTCCAGATATCCCAGAGGTAAATATGTTTCAATTTGGGTATATCAGGACATGTGGATTCACACATTTGTGAGTAGAGACATTACACTGATTACAAGTTGCAAGGTTCCATTTACACAATAAGGACATCATGAGTGATGACTTACTATAAGCAAAAGTGTCAGCCAATGGTCTGTTACTGGTAAAAAGAAGAATTGCTTTACTGAAAGGCAGTTTACTGGATCTGCCTGCCCAGGGAGCTGGTGGAGTCACCATCCCTGGAGATATTTAAGAAATGTGTAGATGCAGTACTTCAGGGTATACTCTAAAGGCCAAGGTTTAAGATTTTTTTGTGTGTGCATGGTTGGATTTGGTGATCTCAGAGGTCCTTTCCAACCATGATGATTCTGTGATTCTGTGAAAGCTATGACCCTCTGTAAGCACCGTTCAGCATTAGATGAAACATTGGTGCATTATCAACATTTAGTCACAAATCCAAATCACAGTATACTAGAGGATGCTATGAAAAAAGTTAACCCCATCTTAGCCCAACCTTAGCCAGATCTAGTACAACAAAGGTTCACCCCTAAAATACTATTTAAACAAGAAACACATAGGAAAAAAAACTGAAGAAAGACTGTTCTCTCAGGAGATGAAAATGACATTGTAGGTCAGTGTTATACTGAAAGGAGATGATGAATGGGCAGGTCTTCAGGGGTAAATATGGTGACTAATCTTTTTGAGTAAGATAATAATAATCTTGAAACACTAATGAAGATCTGGGAAACACTTTTGAAGCAGAGAATATGCTCCTGAGGGAGGGAAAGCAAAGCAAAGCAAAGCAAACCAAGGCAAAGCAGATCAAGGCCAACGGATCCAAATTAAATTGCAGATTCAGCATAATAAAAATGGATGGTATGTGGATTCTGTCACATTAAAAGACAAGACTACCTCTGTGAATTTAATCTAGTAAAATGGATTTCTGTCCATAATTGTAGAAGAAAGGTAAACACAAGGGAGAGCAAAATCCTTTTGTTTGATGTCCTGTCCCTTGGTTATCTATGCTAAAAAATGGTCCTTGAAACACGTATGAAAACTAATAATAGTCTAATCATAATCTATATGTCTATTAGGTTCTGGGACAGCCATTTAGAAGAACAATTATGAGACAAAAAATATATAACTCCTTTTAAGAAAGGTTCTGTGAGTGACAATAAAGGGTATCTGATGTGTTAATTTCAACAGCTAGGGGATATAATAAATAATCAGAAGGTTTCTTCCGATGCCTTATTCTCAGCTATTATAAATAAGCATATGTTAGGTAACATGCTAACATGTGTAGACCGTTTTGTGAACCAGAAGAATAACTTGCAGTGCCTACATCAATAATTTATGCTGAAAACAGATTTCTTTAATGAAAAGGGAGCTAAATAATATTTCTTCCAGAAATCTGTGCTAGTTTTTGCTCATTCAAGTTGAAACTGTCATGTCCTCCTATCTAGCCTCTCACTGTTCTAACATCACTAAGCAATTCATTTCATAATTCAATTTATTTGAATTAAATTTATTTATTTTTTTTTCTCTGAAAACAGCAACCAGAGTGTTCCCATTACTTAATATGAAAACCAATTTATTGGATTCTTTTGTTCTGTGTGTAAGTACAAATTATTTCTATGTCAGATACAGTACTGTAGCCATCTGAAAGGACATTCACATTGTAAACAGACACCTCATTTAAGTGGCTTGTTTTGCATGGTTTTTACCTGAATTTGTGTTTCTTAGTTCAGAGAGATCACTTTCTTACTGTACTGACATAATAATTCCATCACTGTCAGATGTGATGAAATGGATATACTGCATTTATGTAATTTATAATTAAGTAGTTATGAAGATGTATTTCTGCTTAAAACCAACAAGCAAACAAAACACCATGTATTAAGGTACAAGAAGTGGTTATAACTTTTATTAAACCTCTTTCTTATTCGCCTGCAAAATAATTTCTTTCTGGTTTGTTGTTATTATTTGTGATTGGTAAAAATTCATCAATCAAGTTTAAATAAATATTAAAAGATGAAGTTGTTTCTTAACATGATCCAGCTCTGCTGGTCTGCTTGCTTGGTGTTTCGCTGTCTGTCAAAGCAGCAGAGGTATTAAGACTGAAGTAAACCTTCTTTTGTTCTTTTTGCTACAGAATACAGTAGCAGCACAAAGTTTTTTTTGATAAATGGAGAGGTATTTTCTCTGAATTAAGTATCTTCCAATATTTCTGTTTACGAATTTATAACATGTAACCCTTGCAATTCATAAACATTTCAAAATGGATCACTTTTCCTAACAAAAAAAAATAAAAAAAAAATGTTTGCAAACTACTGACCGAATTTATTTTGTACAATCTCATGCAAAACATAAAGATAATTCTGCTATAATTGATGCTAGATCGCTTCTTCATTCTAGTCAAATACCTTGAGTCTTTATTGAAAAATTACATGGGTAATATTAGGACTTCTCAGGTTTTGATTCTTTTAGTTCCGGAGTTGCTCTTTATGATAAGGACTGCTCCCAAAATAAAAAGTTATCTGTCGTTATTCTAGCTTGAATTATGCATGCAGCTACTGAGAGGGACCAAGCAACACCCAGCCAGCAATTCACTTCTCAAACAGTACTCAGTGATATAAAAAATTAACCTTCCTCTGAGTAAATCTCTCACTACCATACATTCATTATTTATTTTACAATTACTCCTATATTTGAACCACTTGTGTTGTTGAGAGTCATTCAGGTATATATGAGGAAACCTGTGATCAACATGGGGCTAATAATGAGAAAGTTAATAGATATTTCCTTGACATACGTTATTTAATATTTATAATGTACACATAATAAATAAAATATGTCATTGTTAGGTATTAGCTGAAAAGAATATAAGCAAATCAAGATAGCTGATTGATCTTTTTGGGTGATGTGAAGAGGTTCAGTAGCTTGAATGCATTCAGATGCCAATTTACACAAACAGGGAATCCAGAGACTAAAAGGGAATTATTTTGTTGTTCATTTGAGAGAAATGGCCAAAAACTTCTTCCCACAAGAAAAATTCAGATAAACAGGATAACATTCAGTAACAAGGTTGTTGACCTACATAGATATGTTTGCAAAAAATATGAATTATAGATTATCCAATAGTCTATTGGAATACATTGGCAGAAATATTGTTGATACAGACTATAGAGAACAACAAATTCTTCCACATCTGATTCTGAAAACAGGGAAGATCTCCACTGTTTCAAAAGGAAGGTGTGTAATTGTAATCATAAAATTTAAAAGACTTCTTCATTTTCAGGAATTGCAGAAACATAGAACGGTTTGGGTTAGAAGGGATCTTAAAAATCATCTAATTCAAACCCCGCTCCTGCCAGGGGTAGGAACACGTTCCACTAGACCACACTTTGACGTTGCTCACAGCCCCATCCAGCCTGGTTTTCAACACCTCCAGGGATGGAGCAACCACAGCTTCCCTGGGCAATCTGTTTCAGTGTCTCACCACTTTCAGTAAAGAATTTTGTCCTATCCAATCTAAATCTCCCCTCTTTCAGTTTAAAACCATTATCCCTCATCCCATCACTCCACTCTCTGATAAAGGGTCCCTCCCCATCTTTCCTGTAGGCCCCTTTTAAGTACTGGAAGGCTGATATAAATAAAAGTTGTTGACATTTTTATGTGTGCTTAACCTAGAATGAGAAAAATAATCAGTTTAAAAAATTACTAGGTAAATTTCTTAAGTTTAGAAACCCTAATCATGTTTCTTCTTCTGTAGTGAGACATCTGTCTATAGGAAATTAGAACCATTAGATTTTGAAGTGCAAGGAATTGGAGACATCAGGTGATATTATCAAACATAGAAAAAGCATGCAAATACTGTCCAACTTTAAATGAAGGTGAAGCAAGACCAAAGGAAACAGAACAGACATCTGAATTTCCATACAAGGGAAACAAGGGAAGTTAGTGAGAACAGAATCCTCAGCAGATTATTTTTTAAACAAATAATTACAGATTATATAATAGATAATATATAAAAATAGATATTAAATAATTATAGAATACAGATATGCCAAGAAAAAAAAATATACTCAAATAAGCTAACTTCCTGACTTTATTTGCTAAACTATTTTAATAATTTACAACATATACAGTTGAATATGTTATTCTTGTATGCAATATAGAGAAATAGAAACTACACAAAATTATGGAAGGGATAGTGGAGATCTCATTAAAACATTTCCAAAGTGTATTTACAAATGTCCATATTCTAACTACAGGGCTGTACCAAGTGGCTCCTTTGGGAGCTCTTTTGGATCTCTTATTGTTTAATGTTCTCCTTAATAACTTAATGAAGCCCAGAGTATCCTTCTTCAAAACTGAAGATAATATCCTGGGAAAGGAGTAGGCAAAGGGAAAGGAGAAAATGAGGAGTACAAATACTTCAGAAAATATTAGCATTAAATAACTTGCTTAACTAAGTGAAAAGTCTAAATAAATATCAGAAATTCCAGTAAGGATTTGTGCACTCTGGAGTTGCAGCTGACAGCAGAAATACCTCATAGAGAAAAGGCTGGCTAATCATCAGCACCAACTAAGGTCTTGTGTCTATATCAAATTTATCAAATTGTACAATCTCTCCAAAATAAAAAAAAAAGAGGGGAAGGAGAAAAAAAAAAAAAAAAAAAAAAGGAGGGAGCTCGATGGGAATAGCTTTTTAAGACTGTCAGAGTAAGGCAAAGTAAGGGTCTAAGTTAGGAAGAATATGACATAACTTATAGGGAAGAACGGGACAAGTGAACAAGGGAAGAAGCAACTGGACTCACTTTAACTCCACTAACCTTAGGACTGTAGCCTCGCAGGAGAAAATTGTAGAGATGCGGAAGACGGCTGTATGAAAGCCAGCATGAAGTGACATGGTTTGATTTCATACTCCTGTTCTGCATGAATATGGCCCTGAGCCTTCTTAACGTGTCATTCCTTTTCACAATGCTACAAGCCTCACCTCCATCCCTAGATAGGTGATAGAACAGCTCATCCTGGATGTTCTCTCTAAGCACGTAGAGGAACCAAAAAGTCATTGGGAATGGTCAGCATGGATTCACCAAGGGAAATCATGCTTGACCAATCTGATAGTCTTCTAGGATATAATGTTTGGCTGGGTGGATGCCGGGAGACCAGTGGATGTTGTCTACCTTGACTTTGGCAAGGCTTTAGGCACTGTCTTCCATAACATCCTCATGGGTAAGCTTAGGAAGTGTGGGTTAGGTGAGTGGACAGTGAGTTGGATTGAGAACTGGTTGAAAGATGGAGCTCAGAGGGTTGTGGTCAATGGTGCAGAGTCCAGTTGGAGGCCTGTAACTAGTGGTGCTCCCCACTAGTTACAGATCAGTACTGAGTCTGGGCTTGTTCAATATATTCATCAACGACCAGGATGAGGGGACAGGGTGTGCTCCCAGCAAGTTTGTTGATGATACAACACTGGGAGGAGTGGCTGACACCAGAAGACTGTGCTACCATTCAGCAAGACCTAGAAAGGCTGGAAAGTCAGACTATGAGGAACCTGATGAAATTCAACAAGGGCAAGTACAGGGTCTTGCACCTAGGGAGCAATAACTCCATACACTGGTACAGTTTAGGGGCTGACCTGATGGAATGCAGCTCTTTAGAGTAGACCTTGGAGTCCTGGTGGACAGCAGGTTGACCATCTGGCAGCAATGTGCCACAATGTTCTCCTGGCATGCACAAAAAAGAGTGTGGCCAGCAGGTTGAGGGAGGTTATCCTTCCCTATTACACTGAAGCACTGTGTCCAGTTCTGGGCCTCCCAGTTGCCCCTGAAGTTGCTCCAAGAAGGACAGGGAACCACTGGAAAGAGTCCAGCAGAGGGTTACAAAGATGATCAAAGGAATGGAACACCTCTCTTATGAGGAAAGATTGAGAGACCTGTTTAGCCTGTAGAAGACTGAGGGCATATCTTATCAATGCTTGTATATCTCTACGGGATGAAGATAAAGAAGATGAGGTCAGGCTATTCTCAGTGTTACCCAGTCACAGGACAAGGGGCAACAGACACAAACTGGAACACAGGAGGTTCTGTCTCAACATAATGAAAAGCTCTACTTTGAGGGTTACAGAGCACTGGAACAGGATGCCCAAAGAGGTTGTGGAGTCTCCTCCTCTGGAGATATTCAAAACCCACCCGCATCCATTCCTGTCCAGCCTCTTCTAGGTGAACCTGCTTTGGCAGGGGGTTTGGACTAGATAATCTCTGAAAGTACCTTCCAGCCTGTAAATTTCTGTGAATTCTGTGAAGTAAACAAAAAACAAAAAAACAAAAAAAATAACAAAAAACAAAAAACAAAAACAAAAACAAAAACAAAAAAAACACACACAAAAAAAACAAACAAACAAAAAAACACCAAAGAAAAGATATCATTCTGGACCTATTCTGTTATATTGTATCATATCATATCATTACATTATATTAATTATATCATAAAACTTTATACTAGAGAATAGGATTTTTTTACTGTTTCTGAAATTGTTGAAGTTCAACGTCAAGTCTCAGAGAACAGAAAATCAGAAAAGTGCAAATGCATAGTTTTCCGTGGTTTCTCAAGTTTTGTTTCAATGTTATTATGATAGCAGTTATTTTGCTATGTATGCTTTTCTTTCTTTTTTTTGTGTGTCATGCTTATGATAAATGAAACAAATTATTAGCAGTGAAAACTCTAGAGGCTTGGAGACAACATTATTAAAGGGGCAGAGTACAGAAACTTTGCTGAAGCTTGGGGCTTTTATTTTAACAAGTCACCTGCTGTTTTTAGGTAAGAGTTGCACAAATGCACTACATTGGGTACTCCCTGGTCAAACAAATTGAAAGGACGACAGGTTGCCATAGAAACAAAATCAGGGCAAGCCTGTGATATTGTAAAAAGAAAGCAATTGTTGTAAAATCGGCAGTGCTTGAATCACAAAAACACATGAAGTGCTGAAGAATCCCTTTACATGAGAAAGGGCAAGTGTTTAAGGATCAGTCCGTGAACTGCTCATCAGAGATTCATACTGTGGCAAACAGGTCCCTTCAGACTATCTTACAAACCTTCCAAACACAAGCCAAAATTTATTTGTAAAGTACACAAATGTCTAGACTGAAAAGAAAGAAGTGAATTTCAAGGTATCGAGTCTGCATGGTCGAGCCAGTTAATCAAAGAGAAAAAAGCTCACAATCTCCTGAGTTGTGACTAAAAAGGCTTAAGAATCGGGCATAAAAAGAGAGAAAAGGAAGAAATGGAACAGGAGAATAAAATTGACTATACTTCTAGGGAATGTTCAGAGGAGAAAATGACGCAAGACTGCTGACCAAATATTTAATAATGTTCCCATGTTATTATCAGAAGATACTGGGTAGAAATGATGGAGATGTCTTCTCTACAGAAGTATGTCCTAAGGACAGTATATAAGGGGTCAGGTAAAACAAAGCCTAGCACAGGAAAGCAACTGAAGAAAAATGGAAGGGGAAAGAGGAAGGGGGGAAGGGAAAAGTAAGAATTACTATGTCTATAGCTAAGAGTCTTCAAAATGAAACATCATTAAATTATTAACTACTTCTCATCTTATTTTCTAAGTAAAAGTTGATCTGCTACACCATAGATTGTGTTAATATTATTGAAGACAGAAAACGGATCAGCACAATATAGGTGTTTGAGTCTGTGTTCAGTAAAGCATTATTAATGACTATCAAAATAAACTTTAGAAAATATTCATGTATTCTTTATTAGACTTAACAGATGGGCACTTACATCTTGGAGATACTGCTGAGAGCTTCACGTAAGTTTGTTTATGGGTCAGCATATAACCATTGAAGGCTCCTCAATGTTTGAATCTGACTAAATAATTTATTAGGTATAAACTTTCTACCTTAAGGGTATCCTCCAGCAAACAAATGTTCTGTGATGTCAGAAGATATGCAGATGTACCAGATGCCAAGATGTATGCACTCACAGTGGTAGTCTGTGGTAGTCTGACATTCTCATATGTGCTTCTTTTTGGCTTTGATGTGTTCAGAGCCCACAGTGGTTCCAGATTTTCCTTGAATGTTGTGATTACTCTTGACATGAAAATGTTTTGTGTGTGTTATTTTTGAAAGAGATTAATATTCATTTCAAAGGAAGTAATAAACTGCTGTAGTGAAGATTAAGGTACACATTGACCAGATGACTACACTGATAACACCTCTTTGCGTATTCCCAAATTTTTGCTTTAAAATATGTAGCCAGATTCTTAATGCTCTTCTAATATGATCAGAATTGTTATTTATATGGTAGAAGACATGTGAAACAAAAGATTCAACCTCTATTTTAACAATGTAGTTTGTAGTCCCCCTAGATTTGGAAAAAAAAAATCTCTTGGCAACAAATTGTGAATTTACATGATTATTTTTTTAAGCTTAAAAAGTAATGTATATTTAAATTTTCACTTTATCATTGGCAAAATATTCTTCATAAATAAAAGACGTGGGAGAATTACAATCCGGATTTTTTCTACTTTAATTTCAGTACCTTTATTTCTACAATAGATCATGTAGGTTTTTTGTTTGCTTGTTTGGTTGGGTGGTTGATTTCAGAAACCACAGCAGACTCAAGACACAGAAGCTCAAAGTGTATTTATCATAGCTATGTGACTTTTTCAATCAGTTATGGCAAACATTGAGCGGCGACTTAGAGAATTGATTATAATTGTACAGTGGCTGTGTTGTAACCCAGACATATCAAGATAGTTGATATCAATATGCATTTGACATCATGTATATGAATATACATGTACATTTAATACTTTTTTACTGTAAACAATATTTTTATTTTTATTGTCAGTAATTATTACTTTTTTATTGTCAACAAATCTATTTAAAGGTACAACCCTTCTTATGCATCATACTAGGTTCACAGATATCTGATAATTTGGACAAGAACAAGAACAAATTTTTGAGGCCAGGAAAAAAGGACCACTATATTCAAGGTATGTCTATTGCAAACTTCCTTATCTCACTATGACTTTTAATAAGACTGAATTCGTAACACGCATTCAATGTTGAATGTAGAATGATGAAACCTTTCTTGATCTTAAATGTCATAAATCTCATAATTTTGATAATATATGTAGGGATTTCATGGAAATGTACTATGCATTGACAGTATGTTCTAACAAAATAGCACCAATGGATGAGTAGTCACACATTCTTTTGTAGTCCTACTCATTTCACTGGGATAAGAAACAGAATGCAACTTTTCTCAGTGCAGATAAAACTACTGGCATGAGAGTTTACACAAGTCTGATGCAATGTCTACTGAAGTTGATAAGAACAAATATTATTTTAATTACAGAAGCTTTTGAGAACTGTTACCTCACTTCTCTACCTGAAAAACAGAAATTGCTGTAGCAAAAGCTCAAGAAAAATGCTAATATTTACTGACAGTCTAATAAAGTAAGTATAAATCAGAAGCTACAGAATGCATTTTATAGACTTGCACTCATTTACCAGAATAAGTATTTTTGCATATAGGCCTATACTTTTATGTCAGTATTACAAATTCCAGATCTGATTGGTTCACTGTCTTTAGGTTGCAAACTTAAGATTTCTTAGTGAAAGAACTTTGGGATGTAACGAGTTTAGGCACTTCCTACAATAACATATACAGTTTTCATACAATAGGAATAGTGAAGTGATAGTAGAAGTATAAAAAAACTTGATGTAAATCAGGCCTTTTTCCCTATGTTTTACACCTGGAGAAGCTCAAATCACAGCTTTTAGCTTTTAAGAGGGAAAACAAAAATAACAGGAAAAAGACCTAAGATTTATATGGCCAGAAACATTTCTTCACTAAGATTTCTACCTCACAGTATGCATTCCATTAAATGATATATTTTAAAAGTTTCTGAAATAAAGAATGTATTATCCAATAAAACATTTTAAATCATTAAAACTGTATGTATAATTTACTGTATTTTTAATATATAGTCTTAAATGAAAACATCTGCTTCCTCTTCAGTTATAACTAAATGGTTAGAATTAATTTGTTAAAAGGGGGTAGAATTTTAAGATTTTAATCATCAAGAATTTGATGATAAAAGACACAATTTTGGTTCATGGGGAGATCTCCTTTATTACTACAGTTTCTCATTCAAATACCTTCATTTAATATACAAATTAAAAAATGTTCCTAAAAGCTTTCATGTTGGATTATTTATTTGTAATTTTGTACCATTATTTAATAATTAAGCTTGATAATACTGTATTATTCTCTGACTGTGCTCTGCTTCTGCTCAGACTATAAAGTTGTGTTGCCTGTGCACCAGATTCTTTTCGGTAAAATCGATATTTTATTTTAATAATTGAATTTATATATGTATTATTGTGGTGAGACACTGAAATCTGTTGCCCAGAGAATTGCTGAGACCCTATCTCTGGAAGTGTTCAAGACCAGGCTATATGGGGTTTTGAGCATCCTGGTCTAGTGGAAGGTATCCCTGAAAATAAATAAGTTAGCTAGAAAAAATATGATCCAGAAATAAACAGGTTATCAGAGAAAATACGTGTTGTCAGAATGGATGTGTGTCCTGGTTCGGGGTGGAGCAGAGCCAATTTTCTGTTCAGTGTTTTTGGTTAAGCCTTTAATTCTCTGAAACTAGCACTATGTTTTGCAGAAAAATATTCATTTTTGGAGTGATGGGACCTATGATAATAGTTAATGCCGCAAAGTGGTGTGCAAAGAAAAGAAGCTCTTGTTTATATTTGTTGCTGTGGCAGCCAGGGCCAGCTGACTTTGTTGTTTGCCCTGTTGGAGGGGTCACATCTGTAGGCAGGAGCGAACAGGACAGGTGACCCAAAACTGAACAACAGGTTATTCCATCCCATCTGCCCTGTGCTCAGTATAAAAGCTGAGGGATCATAGGATAAGCTCTTTTACTTCAATGGCTAATGCCTGAGGAGGAGACTATCTGTTTTTATGCCTTTGATCCTGATCTGGACTACTGAAATTATCAGTCTTTTAAGACATATTGTGAGACGTGGACCAAAGTTTTTTTCCAAATATGGTTCAATAGAGCCTTAATACATTTTTGGCTACATTCCTTATATTCTTACTTTAGCATTGCTGAATTTCTCAGGAGGCCTTGAAACTGAAGTTACATAACAGTAAAAAAGAAAAGAAGCATACATGTTTTTATATGCATGAGTATACATATATGAAGTTGTATATATGTATAATGTCTTTCTGATTACTTGTTAGTAACACTTTATTGTCTATCTAATTTCAGCAATTGTAATGGTAGTGAACATTTTACTTAAACCTATTTAATTCTCTTAAGGCTACACCGGTACTCTTAAACGTCCTTTAAATAGAGTTTCATGTTTAAACATTCTAGAATATTTATTTTCACACATACTATATAACTAAACCTAAATTTTGGAGCTTTATACAGGAATTTAACATTGAACCCAAACTGTATAGAAATGAAACCTAATATAATGTCTATCAGCTCTAAGATGTTTTCAACAGTTTTGTGCTAGACCAGTGTTTCAATATCCTGCTCTTACACCTAGTTAGAGTTTTGAAATATATTGATTATTTCAGTAATTCATTTTATAGTGTGGTACCAGGAAGGATTTCATTAGTAGAACTAAGGGGGTGATGATTTGTGGTTTATGAAAAAGATGGAAGGAATCTAAATCTTAAGATTTTGAAAAGGAAGGCAGAGGGAGGGCAAGAACTGACAGTGCTCAGTTATTTACAAAAGTTGCTTCAGCGCCATGTAGTACTATATTTGCCTACACGGTCCTCTGACTGCATTCTGGCCTGTCATTGCATTTAGGCTGCTTTGTGGTCTTCACAGTAAAAGTAGGACTCCTGGATAGATCTCATCCCAGAGAAATTTCACCTTTGAGAAAATCTGTGGATCTAAAGGCCTAGATGGTAGACACACAGAAAAGAAAATTTTAGACACCTGCTTGAGGCAAAAAAAATTGCATTTCTAAGATATATCTACTTTCAGGCTCTCTGTGCATCAAGGCAACTGTCGTTTCTGGCATTAATATTTATAAATCTACTTTCACAAAGACTATTGTAAAATACATTCACTCCTTTTAACAAAGCATCTGATTTTGGGTTACTATTACGAAACAAAGAACACATCTGAAAATGAAGTAAGAAATTTCACTCATATCCACTGCACCAAATTTAGGAGTCTGAATGAGATCCATAATGCCCTCTCCTTTTAAAATAATCTAAATCACTTGAATGATCAGCAATAGATTATTTTTCTTAGTTATACAAAAATGTAAATTCATCTTACAATTTACTTCCCTTGAGTTACAG
The DNA here is from genome assembly GCA_013400375.1 of Thinocorus orbignyianus. Classification (NCBI taxonomy): domain Eukaryota; kingdom Metazoa; phylum Chordata; class Aves; order Ciconiiformes; family Thinocoridae; genus Thinocorus; species Thinocorus orbignyianus. Next base: position 154,327 of record VXBW01005894.1, on the reverse strand, counting down.
CTTTTCCAAAGTTAAGGTAGATGTCTAAAACTTCATGACTAATCCCATTTCCTATATCAGAAAACCGGTGTGTGGAAACCGATCTGCAAAACACAGGTGACTAGTGAAACCACAGTAAAATCTGACTTCTTATATTCAACTATCTGGCCTTTTATAGATTCATTGATGGTGTGTAGAATTCTCCATTGGTTGGCTTCAAAGCCATAGGTTCTCTTTGTGTGAGTCTACTGAAAAACAATCAAAATAAATATCTTAGAAAATTTTGTAGACAAAGATTACTCTGTTCTATCCTGGTGGGTTCAACAGAGGCTAAAGACATTCATTTCAGGCCTAAAACCTGTTAGGAATTTCAACAGTAAATTGGTCCACTCCTTTTGCTGCTGATATGTTTCTTTAATTGCATTATTTTCTTTCATATATTAATTTTTATTCCTTTTATTTCCTAGCAAAAAGGCTTAATTAATTTGTTTCAGGGTTGTAATATTTTGAAAATTAAAGCCTTTGTTGCTGCATTTAACCTGGAATTGCTGCTACGTTTCTTTCTGGCAGGAAGAAAATGCTTGCTGGATCTGTGATTCATTTGGATCTAACCAAACACTATGAAAGAGTTTAATCAAAGACTTAAGTTTTATGTCAATAGTCTCTGCATGGATAGCTTACAATGTTTACTACATACATTCTATGTTGACATTTATGTTCCGAGCAAAATCCAGCAATAATCATTTGTCTTTGGATTATATTGTAGGCTCTGTGAGTGTTTGATCATCTGAACTAAAACTGGGTTCTTTGCTTTTGCTTGAATACATGAGTAGTTTCTTTTGCTTTATAACAGCATAAATGATATTTCTTGGACCCAGATTTCCTATGTAAATACTGCAATCAGTACTGCAACCTTCAGTTACATTAACCATTTACCTTTGTGAAAACTTGGTTTCCAGTCAACTCATTTGATATAATAACTACTGGAATGTCATTTGGTGCATAAACACAGCCAAGTAAAATGCAAATTTTATTCCAGGAAATGTTTGCCTAACTTTTTCTGCATGTGCTTGTGTGTACATGTGTTTTGTGCCTGTATTTGAAGCCTTGCTTCTTCTTACAAAAACCAGGTTTATCTTTCTGCAAAAGCACAAAAGTATTAGTGATGCTCAGTGATTTATTTACACTGATTTCTGCAAGTGTGCTTTCTGTCATGCATTCCACAGCATTTTTGAGCCACCGTTTTTACACATAGCTCCTGCTCGGTGGATCTAAACTATCCAGAACACACTCTGCACACACTGACCACCTGGTACCTCATTGCATTGTCAGATGACAATGTGAGCACCAAGGGTAGGCAGTGAGTGCTACAACATTGTCCAGTGTAAATAGAAGGACCACAGTAGCATACATGGTATACTTCTTGATTTATAGATGGATCAACACAAATCAGCAGCCTCTCCTGTTACTTTTGGGCTGTGCAAGAACAAAAATGAACCTTTCTGCCATGAATTGCTCACTTTGTCAAAGTGCCTGTAATCCTTTCTGTCTTTAATCTATTCATCTTTACAACAGTGTTAAGGGCTATAAACCCATTGCCTTTACACAGGGAAAGAACAGTGTTCCAGGTGAAAAATGAGTGGGATTTAGACAAAATTCAGACAACTCTGAAATTCTGCTGCTCTAAATATGACCATCTGCTGACTCTTTTGCAAGGCTTTTGAACTTAATTAAATCTCTTTTAAAGTTTCTTCCTTTCTATTCCTGGGAACATGCAGATTTCTCTGATACTTCACAGGGCTAAGAATTTATCAGATATTACTAAACACAAAAAGGGTCTAGAAATTTAGTCACATTCTCACATTTCCAGCTATATTTCTTCAGCTATTATTTCACAGTGTATACACTGGCTTGCATTTCTCACCAAAATGCTGATACTACTCCCAGTTTTGCCTAAATGACAGAGAAAGGTGAGAAGAAAGTAGCATCAAGATATGTATACAGTAAAACATAATACAATGCATTAGCATTAGTAAGAATGTTTGTCAAGTACTTGTTTGCAGTCCTGTTGTCTGCTCAGTGGCCTTTAAAATGATCCCTCTCCCGTCCCTGAATGCTTTATCATCCTCATTCTATACATGTAGGCTATAATGACCAGCAGGTCACTCTGCCCCTCTTGTTGGAAACTGTTTCTCTTGGCAAAAAATATTCTTGTCCGTGAAAGAATAGAGAAAGAAAGCAAGCACAAGCCTTATCATAGTTTTCTAGTTTAGGAGGTGTGCTTGGTATACCACGTTTCTTAAAGCCTTTGTATATGAAAATGAAGTCTTGCAGAAGGAAATGCGATCCAGCACCCATTCCTTTGACACAAGAACTCTCACTACTAGGCTAATTCTTTTTGTGATGATCTTTTTGAATACTGACATTTTAATTATTTCCACAAATGTTAAAACCTTGATGGGATATGTTGAGAACGTCAAACTCACCCACTACAAAGGCTGTAATGTAATCAATCCAGGGTGGGGTGTTTGTTTTGGTTTGTGTTGGCTTTTTTTTTACTTGTTTTCCTTTTTTTTTTTTTTAATTTTGGGATTGAGTAAGGCATATGAGTTCTTACAGATGTCTTCATACCTCAAGTCAGTGTTTTAATTACTATATAAAAGAGTACTTCCTCCTTCTGCAGTGCCAAAAGATGAGTAGACATAGGTAACTAACTGCAGGATCTAACAGTTCTGAACTAGGAGCCCTGAGAAGTCTCCAAGGTAGCCTGGAAACATATCTGAGTAGTCTTGGATTACACTAGGAAAACAGCACCTATGTTTTACCTCCTCTTTTCTAACTCTGTGTGTGTGCATGGATGCGTGCATGAATTTTAGACTAGTGTAAGAGTCGACATAAGCAAATGCTGGAGTAGCTGCATGACTGCTGAAGGTAACCCCAGCCAGCTTTGACTGGAAGCATGTAGCAATTCCATCATGAAATTTGTTGTTGGCTTCTCACATGTCACAACACTGAAGTGGAAGAGACCTATATATGCTTTAGTCTGAGTATATAACCTTGACAGAAAGGATATGGGCTTTGATTGCGAGGGAAAATGTATTGTGTGTTTAAATATGTGTGTGTTTGTGTGTGTGTATAATTTTACAGAACCAGAAAAGCAGTATGTATCTCCCTCTGACATATCTCAGAAAAAGACATACTATTATATATTATATACCATATATTACATTATATGACATTGTGTATGATATATATGACAATGTATTATATAATAATATACAGATATTACAGGTATATATAAATAATCAGTTACAACTCAAGACTTTAATAATTTTTGTTATGTTAAGAGTTGCAGCACTGTAAGAAAGTAAAGGACAATAATTTTACCCTCACAATTCCCCAGATTACTTGGGTAGAGTAGGATGCTTTTATATTTCATCAATCGCTTGCAAGAATAGACCTTCATTTTGAACTTAGTCTTACAAAAAACCCCAACTTTTTCTGCTTTTTTTTTTAAAGGCAAATTCTATACCTCAGCAAATCAGCTGGAAAATTATTGCATCCCTTCAAAAATACATTTCCAACAAGTACAGTTTCATCTGCGACACAGACTTCCTGAGAAAAAAAGTCTCATCAGATATGATAACACTTGCATTGATGCCGTGATGCAGTTTTGGGCTGCTCCCCTGGGAAACTGTGATGTTTTATTTATTGAAATCCATAAGCTTAAACACTTTTTTATGGTCCTGCTATATTACTTGCAATGTTGATATAATTGGGAAGATAGTTGTTCCTTGTTCCATCATTTATTAAAAGTCTTAATACAAAACTACCTCATGAGCACTGAAATTTTGGAATTGATAATAAACTAAGGCTACTGCCTGAGAACTGGTATGAATTATAATTCTTAGTATAATTTAATTGAAATAAAAATGCCAGGGCAAAATGAAACAGAATAGTTTTAGTTGCATTACTTCAGATTTCACTGGCTACATAAAAGGAATCTAACTTGAATTAATTGATCAAAATTCATTTTAACAGGTACATAGGTAAGTCAGATTTTTTGACCTTTTCATTTTGTAGTTCTCCATATAATATCAAAAGACGTTGTCAGTCTGACACCCAAGGGAGACATAATATGTTACAGAATGCAAGTGCTAAGAGATTTCCAAAAAGTGCATAATGCTCTAGGTAGCTGCCAAAACATTAAGGACTTAGTGGCAATGTAGTTTATAGATATACAAATAGAAAAAGCTTATTAACTAACCCCATTTCTATTTGGCTGAAGCAGTTAATTATTCAATAAAGAAAGTACTAGTACCAGAAAATACTTAATTTTTGATATTTAGGTAGTCTCACTACAACATCCAAAGATCTGAGAGATTATAGATGGCTTTCCAACCAAGCACGAAACAGAAATTTACTAATTACTTGACTACAGATTTGCCATGAGAATACAAGTAATCTTTGATACGACATACAATTCAGAGAGAAGGAAGGAAGAAGCTATTTCAAGAAAAATTAAAGTTCACCTTTTGTATTGCAGCAAAGAAAACTGACTGACTAAACCAAAACAGTATATAATTTAAAATCAAAATTTTTTTAAAGTTCCACCTATTTGGGCTCACACTAGTAAGAATATAATAACCACTTTATAGTTAATATATTTTCACCAAAAAGTATATAACGGAGGGAAATCCAGAGAGCATCTATAACTATGCGGTAGTTCAGTGACACACAGACATTGCTTTGTGTTGATTTTAAACTTTATAATTTTTTAAGATATAAAAATCCTCATCCAAATCATAAAACATGTGTCATAAATAATAATTAATAAATCTTACAGGCAAAACACTTTTTTTTCCCCAAAAACTTTGTGACAAGGGAAATATTCTGATACTTTCCCATATATTACAAGGTTTGAGAAGAATGAACAGGGAATAATTAAAGACAGAATAACTTATTAGAGACCTACACATACAAGTCTTTTTCACAAAAAAATGTTTTAAATAACTTGAACACAGAAATAAATTGGGATATCTCAAGGAGCGGGTTCCAGACCAACTGAGCCAGCAGTGCTCTCTTTAAAGCAAATAGCAATAAATGGTAGACTCAGAAGAAACAAAGGTGGGAAGCTGTCCAGCAATGTCTTTCTTCACTACGGTGAGTCTAGGCATTTTAAAATAACTGAATTTCAGCTGTTTAACAACTAAGCATTAGCATAACATTCAGTGACCAAATCTCTATGGTCCGTCCTAATTTTTGACCTGAAGTTAGATGCCTAAATATCAGCTGTTGATGCAAAATTCATATCAGACAATGGGCAGAAAGATGCACCTGGTGATGGTGATCAATCTGCTCCTAGGACTGGCACCTGAAACAGATCAGATTAAGCACTTACTCAGCTGACACCTAGATGTGTAATCTTCAGATGTGAAGTAGGGCAAGTCTGATGATTACTGTAATCTATTTCTAACACCACTGCAATTTAGAAAAATAAATTAGTTTGGAAGCAAAATGTCTGATTGGTACCAATGAAATGGAAATCCTGAGAGGAAATCAAAACAAATAAATGTGAACCTTAATAGAAGGGCCAGATTACTTCTATAAAATGTGGGTTTCATTATCACATAAGCTTAACTTTTAAAATATTTGAGATAAATCTCAAATATTTCTTCTCTTGAGAGAAGGTGACAGAGTGAACAGTTAGATGTAAAAAACTGAAATAACCTTCAGTTTTAAACTGAATGATATAAAAGAAGAAAAGCAGCATAGTTACAACCCTGAGATAAAAAATAGTAGGTGAAGAAAATGGCATTGTAGATGTTAAACTAGGCAGACAAGAAGAATATTTAAATTGATAAGCAGATGATTAGGGTGAGTTTGAAAGCTATGAATACAAAATGCATAAAAATGAAGACACTTTGCTTGGTAGTAGTGTGACAAAGACATATTGAATCATGGAATACAATAAAAAGTAGACTTGTTTTTGTTTAAAAAAATATTGTATTTTTTTCAAACCTAATATCAATAACAGCAGTACATAAGAAGTCACAAGTTACCTCTTGTTTCATAGAAAAGGAATACTTGGAAGACAAGCAGACTCATGGTTGAGGCAGTTGCCACTCCAGTAAACTATACAGGAATAAAAAGCTATTTCAGTATCAGAAGATATTACTCAAATTGTTGGTTACTGCACAAATTATTTCCTAAGGAATTCTGAGTTTGTCTTTCAGAGGTTGTTATTTTTTCAGAAACTTGTCCTTTTAACAGTTCTCACTACCACTGAAAGAAGAGTTAGAACTATTCCCTTGCTGGCCTGGCCAAATTATATGAATGACTAGAACTTGTTACCTAGATGCTGCTCTGACATTGTTTTTCCTCAACCTCGCCTTAAACATTGTCATATTGTTACATGAGATATTAAATTTTGTAAGTGGGTTATAAGGGAGAAATGAGAGGAAAGTGTCAGCAAATTTTCAGAAATCTGTTCTCCTGACTAAGGCTTTGTGGTGTGCATGGCAGGGAACCTGGGGGCTCTCTGGCTTGGGTTTAGTTTCAGGATGATAATTAGCAAATAGGTTTGAGGCATGAGGATGACAGTTTACATGACGCTTTTGAAAGTCTGACAGATATGTTAACAACATATGAAATGTTTTAGTATTCAAAAGGTGAAAGTGGTAGATGAAGGAGAGTTAAAATTAAGGAAAGTTGTAAATTCTCTTGGAACACACATTCATTTCAACAATGAACTTTGCCAAATCATTGTAAATAAGGTGATAAGTGCAAGTGAGTAGAATTGCTTTAATGGTGTGAAGGTCAGACAAGAAAAGGACATTAATTGCTTTCAAGACTTGAATTTCAAACAGATGTATAGCATAAAATCTAGAATTGTGTCTACAGTATTTTTACGATATCCACTGATATTTTGAGAAATGTTAATTTCCATAATTTAGTAAATTCAGTATAATTAGGTTTTTAGTTTTTGTTATTCCTTCATAGCACTAAACTTTATTTAACATGGAATTACACTCTGGATATATACTGTTTTCTAATTTATTTATTTATTCCCTGTGAATGAATTTAGGCTTTCACAAAGAAACATAAATGAGGTCTGTATCAGATGCTTTCTGTGCTCAGTTCTGCAATCTAGGTCCGTACAGGCACTATTCTCTACTCATGCAGTGGCTCAACAACCCTAAAGTACTGCTGGAAAAGGGACTGTATAAGAGAGTGAAGCAGATTCATTCCTTCCTTATTGATAAGTTTTGCTGCAAAAAGCTGTGACAAATAGGGCAATCTGAGCACTAGAAGAAAATGTGATGCACATTTAACTTCTTCATCAGCCACCTATTTTTATTTATGAACTCTCTTTATTACCTGTAATTTAAATCCAAGAGGGCAGTAACCTGGTATTTATATCCAAAAGTGCCAAGCATACCTCTATTCACAATGTTTATATTATATACCTTGAGATGTGCATGAACTTTAGGAGCATTGTCAGAACTCTGAGAGTAAAACATATCTTAAATGTCCATAAACTCTTATGGCCACTCCTAGATATAATATGCAATGCAAAATGTGGCATTCTCAAGGATGGACTCCAAATATTTAAGACTTAGAAAATTTTCTTTTTTTTTTTTTTTAATTTCTGGAAAAAAAGGGTAAGCACATGTGTACTCAGAAAAAACTATATGTGAATTTATTTACTTATCTATATAAAATAATGCTTATAGTGAGAAAGACTGAAATGTATTTGAAATAAATATAAGTTTGTTCATTCTTTCTTTAAATTCTGTATCAAACAGTATGTTCTGCTCCTCAGTTGTAAGTCAAAGTGTATAAAACCTGACTTTGTTTGATTTAGCCATAGATTCAATTAATTGCTATGACACCTGTGTGTCAAGATTGTTAAGTCTTTGGTGAGATGAAAACAAATTTCTATAAATCCCTGTGTCCCATGAAGCTGATGTATCTCAGTTTGAACTGAATCTTGCTGGGAGATTTTCTGCTCATTTTAATTCAAACTCCAAGGTGAACTTGAGATGCAAACCTAAGGCAATAGAAATGGCTATATATTAAATAGACCTTTCACACTATTTTTTAAAATGGATTTATTTTATTATATTTCGGTTTTAACATGAAAAGTGAGACCTTAGCACTGGTTACGTTCAATATTTAATCTTAAGTAACTTTCAGTTTCTGGAATACCTCTTTAGATGAAATACTTTTCTGAAGACCAATTTTTGGTAACAAACAAAGGAAAATAAAAACATAGGCAACAATCAGGAGAATAGTACAGAAATACATCTCCTAGAACTGAAACAAGGTTGTAAGGAAGTGGGTGTTGGTCTCTTCTCCCTAGTAACAAGTGATAGAATAAGAGGAAATGGCATGAAGTTGTGCCAGAGGAGGTTTAGATTGGATATTAGGAAAAATTCTTTTACGGAAAGGTTATCAAACATTGGAACAGGCTGCCCAGAAGAAAGTGGTTGAATCCCTGGAGGTATCTGAAACACAGGTAGACATGGTGCTCAGGAACATGGTGATTTTGGCAATGTTTGGTTAATGGTTGGAATCAATGATCTTAAAAGCCCCTTGTAACTAAGATATTTCCATGATTCTGTGATTCTAAAGCATAAATTCAGGGTTTATGACTGCAGAAAGCATGGAATACTCACCTAAGAAGAGGGCTATAAAGGTTTTCTTCCCATGCTTTTACTTTACTTGCCACTGTGAAAACTAAAACATTATGAGGGTGATATGTTGGGAAGGTGCTAGAACTCTAGAGCAGCTGCTTACCACATGAGTAGATATACTGATAGTTTAAATCATGCACTACAATAAAGTAGTATTGTGCAACAGACAATTCTGTTTACTACAGCTTACACTATTAGCTACATTTCTATCAGTAATAATATTGTGAATAAAGGAACACATACCTGTTATATTCTGAAAAGCATTTGGAACACGAGAAAACTGAGCCAAAAGCAAAAACCAAACAAACTACAAAACCCAAGTGCATGATCACTCTGAAACCCTCCCTCATGCTAAAAACCCACATAAAATCAAAATTCACAATTCCCATGGGCCTCATTTCTACATGTCTTTGTTCTGTTCTCAGATTCCCCTCAAGCCTGTTCCGTGTAAATCACTAAAAATGCACAAATAAAAACTGCTGTAAACCTTCTCTGAAACATATCTTTTTAATACACTGAAGTCTTTTCAGAGTTTGTTCAAGTTCAGTGCACCTGTAATTTTGTCTTTTTAACAATTTTGCTTCTTTTCCTTCTGTAATACTATCTAAAATTTGAAGAACAATAAAAATATTTCTAATGATATCATTATTATATGTGTGCTGCAATTCAGCGTTTCTCTCTATCACTTTACTATTTGAATTTATTCTTTAAAAGCAAACCCACAGCAGTGAAGTTATTTTTATCTTGAGATCAAAAGAACAAGAACAACTGCACCACTACAGTTGGTTATTAAGTTGAACCAAAAGGAGTAAAATAATCTACAATAGGAATGTAGGAAGTAGAAAACTTTCTTAGACCTTTGTTCAAAAGTATCCAATCAGTTTTCAAATTTCAGAAGATACAATTACATTTTAGGTCCTTACTGTGTTGATTGTGAACTTTACATAGTTCCTAACATGAAGCTCCCTAGACAATATGCAGTTGTCATAAAATCTCTGAGAGATATATTTTTCATGAATATGTCTGATCTAGGAGATCAACATTTATATTTTCAACCATTTATAAACCCAGAGATAATTTTGCTTTAATCAAATCTGAGAAAAACAAACAAACAAACATACAAACAAAATTGTTTTATCTAGTAACTATTTAACTCTGAATTTTCTTGATCAGTTCTGTACAACCATAAAAAGTTTCATATTCTTTATTTGTAACTTTTAGTTCTTCTTGTATTATGGAGGTTCCCAAATAGGACTTTTTCTTTTTTTTTTTTTTTTTCCCTGAGTGTTTTGGACAAAGTAAAGGATTACTTCACAATGCTTATATCCTGTAACTTCTATTTGTCTATACTAAAGTAAATGTGAGAGAAGAAATTTCTTGGATATTTTATAGTCAAGTTTTAAATGTGACTTAATATTTCCCTTGTAAATTAGTGTTTCAGAACTGTTCTTTATACACGTCTTACAAAAAATGCTGAAATCTTCCAATAGGAAACTGCTTCTGCCTCTGAGGAGGTGTTTTCCCTCTAGCAGGCAGATGTGTATATCTAGTTTTGGTCTTGCATTACAGACAATCAGCATGCCATATTGAGACAAAATATGTAGCAGATGATCTTGATAGAATGTTAAGTGCCTGTCTCGGCTTCTTAAAGTTCATTTTAATACATAAATAATACGGTCTAAAAATATTTGTATTCAGTGTCACACATAATCGCTTCCAGCAAAATCAATATTTTCTCTCGGAATTTAAAAGGAGCCAGTGAAAATAAGTAAGAAACCTCTAATAAAAAGCAATAAATGACATTTTTGCTTACAGATTTATTCATACCACCTTCAACCTTACTGCACAATTCATGACCTCATGGACTTGAATATATTCACTAGGAACAAAATTCCAGTCTCGCAGCATTAATCTGTGCCGACAGTGCTGGCTAACAGCTCCCAGCACCACCTGCTTCCACTCCCCCAAAATAAGTCTTTTTAACTGCAAAATGTTATTTCTGAGAGTAATGCATTTTGGTATTTTATATATCATAAAATCACGATACGTTGTTAACACAGAGGTGAGGCTATTTCACAGACCTTAGAGATTAGCTGGGAAAAGACCTTTTAACAGCAACAGGCCAAGGTGTGCCAGTTATCTCCAGAGTGCTCTGAAACAGTGATTTCAGATATGCCTATAATTAAAATATAATTTACCCCTCTCTTTCTTCTTAGTTGTGTGTGATATTTATGTGTAGACATAAGTATCTCTAGACAATAGGCAAAAAAATTCTGTGTATTTGCCATGCCTGAATGTTGACATTTTTTAAAAAATTATCATTTCAAAGTCTTGTTTATTTCTACATACTGACACGCAGAGTCAGACTATAACTCACAGACAGTTATAAAACAGGTATGTTTATTGCAGTTCTGAGTGCAAGGTCCTCCAAATTTGCACACTGGGTCACTAAACAAGTGTCTATTTACTATACAAAAGGATACACACTCATTAGTGTAGGCTGGGTTAGGTGTGACTGTCGAAATTATTTCTGGGAACTCATTATCATAAGTCTCCTCCTCTTGCTGCATGCATACTACCATCCAGTGGTAGTGGGCTGGGGTCTTCTGGAAGAAGGCTCACAGTCCTCTTCACTTTGTGCTCTTCACCCTTGGCTCAGAATGTTGAGTTGATTGCACTCCAAAACACAGCACTGGTTCTAACTAGAGAGCTGCTTCTTACAGACAACACAATTCCTGCTACAAGTGCCAACTATCCCTGTTATTTCGTGCAATAACACAAGACTTCGAGTAATTCCTTATCTGGCTTGCAACAGAATTTCAGTCTCTTGATAAAATATTTGCTATGTAATGTTAATTTTTATTTTTCCCATATCAATACCAGTGCATCTATTTATGTACCTATTTATGAAGTGCATATGCTACTTTGTATGTATGAAGCGGGTTTCCCTACAAACTCTTATTTCCAAAGAATTGGTAAATGTTTTTATGCAATTGATATTTATGAACATCTGTGTGTTTTTCATAGAAAAAAAAAAAAAAAAAGAAAAAAAAAAAGATGTTGGGGTAGGTGCACAAAGTACTGCAATCATTTTATTCTCAAAACTAGAACACTTTGACCATTTTTTTCCTGACAGCAAAGACAATACTGTGATCGTCTGAAAACCCATGGATATTTGTCACCTGAAGATTTTCCCACTTTCTTCCTAGAGTCCTAGCTTGCCTTATCATTATCCTATACAATTTATTGTGTTTAAATCTCTCCTTTTCTGTAGCTATTTCTTCTTTAGTGCATAATAGGGACTGTTAGTTTTCAGTGCTGTGTTAACAACCTAAGGATGGTAGTTGGTCAGTTTACAAATTCACAGAACGACAGAGGTTGTAAGGGGCCTCTGGAGATCATCTTGTCCAACTCCTCTGCCAGAGAAGATCCACATAGAGCATATTGCACAGGAACTTTTCCAGAAGGGTTTTGAATGTCTCCAGAAACCTGATGCATCCCAGGATGCCATTGGTCTTCTTGGCCACAAACTGAGATTACAGGTTCTTCATGTTCAGTCATGTGATAGGACAAAACTGTGGCTCTATTAAGCTAATTGTTTAGTGTGTAGGTTTATAGTAACACACTCTAATTCGGCTATTTGTTACATTTTTCTAAATCATGGAAAATTATTATGTGTTCCTCCTTCTTTAAAAATTATAGTTGTTATTTTGCAAACATTTGCCAACATATTCTAGAAGTTGTGAGTATGATTCATAGCCAGCTCTAGGGACAGAGCACTTATTGTCATCCCATTATAGCCTGTTCACGTAAGAGCTCTTCACTTCTTCCAGTCTTTAGAGGAATCTCATTAATAACCACACAAGTTTTCCAATATAATAAATTTGAGGAGAGAAAGAAATCTCTATAAATACAAAAAGCATTTAATGGCAAGTGTTTAGTATTGTTTAAACAGGGTTATTTACATTTTATTTGCTGTCACTTCAGATAATTAGTAATTTAAACTAACGACTATTTCTTTTGGAATACTTTACAAATTATACACTAGTATCTTACTGGTAAATATGATCTTAGCAGCAAGTGGTTTCCCTTTTCCTACATTTGCTGAACACAAGATACTCACCTTGAACAAACAGCTTTATTTAGCACTACAGAACTCTCTTGTGTCACAACAGCAACAAATGAGTGTGTTGGCATTACCATTTGTAGATCTACCCATGTATTACTGAGGCTGGGAGACTGTCAAACTAAGGCTTGACACTGAAATTTTGTGTTTAAACTTCTTAGATCTGAGCAATATTTTTGTATGAGCTGAGAAGATGCTTCTCTTCTCCCTCTACAGCCCAGTGAAATAATCTGTGTGAATCACCCTTCATACAGAGGTGTTGATGCTGTTTAGGAATTCTCCCTTAGTTCCTCTCAGCTCCATCCACGGATATTGCATGGATAACTTCACAGATAACTGCTTTATACAGATAATGTTTCAAGCAATATCTTGACATTGCAGCAGCACGGCACATGGCAATTGTCAGTATATGAGTTATCTGATATCAGACTACTTAAATTGAGAACATACTGGTTTCTCATTATCTGTACTACAGTTCAATATTTACCCATCGCTGTAATCAACCTTTTTCTTTAGTGCTAAAATCACCCTATGGCCCTGTAATGCGCTATTGCCATTGCTAGTAAAGTGCTTTGTACCAAATTTGCAAACCTCATGACTGTGTTTTGTCAGGTTTCCTCTGAACATTTTTTTGCCTGTCTGCAGCCTTGATTTAACTGTAACAGCATTTTTTTCTACTTGACCAGCTGTCTATGGCTCATTTGTTTTACTTTTGTTTATATGTTACAGCCATAGTTTTATATACATAGCAGTAGTAAGCAGTTATTCTGTGTAGAATAAGACATTTACAGCAGATGTGATAGGGATAGAAACTGAGAATTGTGTGCATTATATTTTTAATTAGTAGCATTACTGATAAATTTTCTGTATGCAAGTACTCTGACTGTGCTAATATTAATTCTTTTCCTGTTAAAATTAGATCTATACTAGTAAAGTTTCTTGAACTATACTGCTAAGATTTTGACTGTTCTAAAAATAAATTTGGCTTTATATATATGTATATGCACACATGTTGTATACATACATACATATACACATACATACATATCAGGTGTGCTTATCTCTGTCTGCAAAAAAGATTTGGAGCGTAACTACATACAGTTCACAGAAGGAAATGGACACACAGCATTTTGTCTTAGGGAAGGTACATAACAGTACTCATCACTTCTTTTACACTTCTATCACTATATCTAGGAAATATTCCTGAAAAGAAAGATCTACTCTTCATCAATGTTCCTTCAGTAAAATGTCACGTTCACAGCAATTTGATTTAGCACTTAAATTTTGTCCAAGATCCTCCATCTGTTTCATATTTCTGTATGTTGATTGGCATTTACATGCTTACAGAATCTATCTGTACCATGAGCATGCATAGGTTAGTGTATTTTCTTTAAGTTTACTAAAGGACATAATATCTCTGATATACTGTTTTTTAGCATGTTCTTCCTCAAATAATTTATTTTCCACTCATCAAATAGCCTTTCTAGCATGAAATATTATAGCTGGAACAAAATACTCAGTACACAATGACCAAACTTCATGGCTTTCAGGTTCCTGTACACTGGACACTTAGCTCCTTAGCAAAGGCAGCTTGCCACAATTTTTTCCTCACTGCTGGGGACATCAATTCTTACAGTTTCCTGGAAATACTTGGCTTGATATATAGTCCTTTTATAGTTGTCCTTTTCACAGAGATACCACATTGACTGTTTACTTATTAGCAATTAATATATCCAAGTTTTTCACACAACTGACACTTCCAGTTCTTGTCTCTATAGCTTACAGCTGAAGTCTGAGAAAATGTTTCTTATATTTCACCAACAATAGCTTAGCCTAAAAAGTATTTTTTTTGTTGTTGTTGTTGCAAGATCAGATTTAGAGTGTTCATAAGTCACAACAAAGCAAACATTTTTCATTTATTCACTAAAATTCTCTCTGGTTTGAGCTATTTCCTGAATATGAAGATATACCTGACAAGGAAATTTTAATCAATTTTGGTTAATAATTTGTGGTTAACACTGATGTTGGTGGTGGCGGAAGAGAGTGGTGTTTCCCTTTTCTTTTTTCTTTTTTAAATATTTTTATTTTCCTCCCTCTACTTTTAAAAGTTTTGTCTTTATCCTATTCTTCTTATTATATTATTATGATGATTAAGATATTAACAGAGTAATGGAATGGAATTGGATTGTCTTCCCTAATACTTATTTCTTTAATCTCAAGATTCTTTTGAAGTTTCCTTTGGTTTTGTCAGACTCCATTTGAAATACAAAGAACCCAAACTGTCTTTTCCCTTACATATAGCTGCACTAAACTGGAAAATCCTGTTCACCAAAATGGTACCAAACAACATGTAATCTGATGATATAGCTGAAGAAATCAGACGGTACACTAAAGAAATTAATGAATCTCTTTAGTTTGGGGGGGGGGA
>VXBW01005894.1:76110-139071 GCA_013400375.1 Thinocorus orbignyianus | reverse complement strand
AAAAAAAAAAAAAAGCATAACGTAACAGATCACGTTTTTGTCAGTTACTCCACTGTTTCACAGAGAACAAATTAACACTGAAGGAATTTACTTACAAGTGGTATTCTATTTGTAAGTTAACGGGTGTTTTGAAAATACCTGCCTGCAAAAGCTAATAATATGAGAAAGCAGGACTATTAATACAACAAAGTAGGACTTTAAGTGTTATGCTTTTTTATGAATTACATGTGAATAGCTTCCACTTCTACTACACTAGCACATAAATGATTCAATTAATTATGTCTTACCATATATGTATTAATTATATAGTGATACATAATTGATTTCAAAATTATTTTTACTGTTAAAAGAAAATGGATACAACCAAACATGGTGGTATAAATGCCATATGACAAGCATATGCCATTCTTGATAGGTGTTGTTTAGGAAAATATAAATATGAGCAGAATCATGTGTGTGTATATATATATATGTATTTCCTGTGAAAGGTTTTTTGGTACAAAACACCTTGTCTTGAGTCTGAAAATGAGAGTATGAACTGATACTGAAACCTATACAAGAGAATAGCTTACCAGCCACATTCTTATTCCAAGAATAAGAACTTTTTTTTTCAGATATTCTTATCTATATTTAATGATCAGTGGTGGCCCATAGGCACCTATTCCTTAGATTTCTAGCTATTACTTTCTGAAAAAAAAAAAAAAAAAAAACCAAAAAACCAAACCCTGACTCCTACAGTTGCATTGGATGAACTTTCAACAAAAATATTAAGTTGATAATAATACACAGGGTTGGTGAACTCAGCTCTTGATTTATAACACAGCAACCACTCACAATTAAATGAATGTGTATGCTGCCTTTATTCCATTTCTTTGTTCTGCTTTGTTAGGTAAATGGCAGGTTGATCTTAAAATTCTTCAGTAGTTTACAAAAGCTTGAATCTCACTTGAATAATTTCTCCAGCTGCTTTTTTCACCCTCCACCTCAATAATTGTAAATTTGATATGTTACTGAACTCTAATGTTCAAGAATCAAAAAGCCTCAAAACAAGCCTTCAAGGTTCAAGGAACTGTCATTTGAGACAGCTAAAATAGGTACATGTGCGTAGTGTATTTGTCTACTGTCCATTCTAGAACACTTGCCATCATTTAATGTAGGGCATATACCACATAATAAGCCTTTTGTTTACTTCAGAATGAGGATGTTCAAAAAGGCTCTTACTGTTGAATAGCTAATACATCATAATTGTTACCCCAGGATAACTTGCTCATGTCTATAATCTCACTTAGCTGTTCTACAAATATAAGTCACATCTATCTGCTTATCATTCTAATATGAGTAAAGTTCTACAGCCTTTGGGACATATTTGAGTACTCTTGTATAATACTTCATTTTCTGAGCAAACCCATTGGTTTCACTTTAAAGACTCTCAAAGACTTCAATGGGCTGTGAAATTAAGCTCTACCCTTGTACTCTTTTCAATCTGAATTTCATCATGGACATTTGTACAGCTGTTTTGTTGTATGAATGTTTGTGGAAGAGATTTTAATTCACCTGAATCCCTGATATTCACACATGAATGAACATATTCATAATCCCACCATATAAACATGAAATTGCTAGCAGAGTCTGACAAAACAAAGTTGAATGAAGGTTGTGCAGGATAGACAGTCGTATTGAAACTGAGCCTTGGGCCTTCCTAATGTCTCAATTTTTGCTGTTTTGGGTTTTTGGTTTGTTTGGTTTGAGGTTTTTTTGGTTGTTTGTTTTGTTGGGTTTTTCTTATAATATTTTAATCTACTTGATATTTTTTATGCTGTGCATACAGTACAATGTCATGGTTTTTTATTCCTTACAAGAGCCCAATATTAATTGTGAAAACATTACTGAAATTGGTAAAACTGTGTTGGTTCAAGATTTTCCCCTAGAAGTTGGGGAGAGGAACAATATTTGAAAAGATTTAACCTAAAAATTAGGAAGTCCAGAAAGAAATAAAGGATAGATTTGGTTGTTGAATAAATGCTTTATTTTAGGACAGCATTAAGATTTTCAGGGAGCTCAGTTTGGATTTTTGATGGTTCTCAGTAGCAATGCTGTGTTTGAAGGCCATGGACTGGCAGCACTTTGTGATGTTCACCACACCAGCTAAGTATCCTGCTTGGTCTTAGACAGCAATAATGCAGAGAAGACCAGGAATAACTTCTTTCTAGAAATACTGGGTTCAAACCCAGTAACATTTCCAATGGAAACATTTGGTAGAGGGAAGAGAAAAGAGGAGTGTGCTGTGTCACTGAAACATGAAAACATCGGGAATAGGAAGTCTGTGTAATTGCACAGCCATTCCTCTATTTGTAATCTCCAACATCCATTACTTACAACAGCTGTACATGAAGTCCGCCTGTACTTTGTACACAGGATGACAGCTTTGCTGTGTGAGTAAACAGCAGCACGCATGAGATGATCCAGTATGATACGATAACCAATCCTCTCAGTTTGCCTTATTTATATATCAGAAAACCTTTGAGCAATTACATCTAATGAGAAAATAATTACAGATCACATCTTGTCCAAAAGGCAGGTGAACAAGGAGAAAATATACCTGTATCTTTTTAAGTGTTTAATACTTATAATATAACTATATAAACACCTATGCATTTATAATAAATATATTTGATTCACTCAGAGAATGTTCTGTCCCAGTAAAATCAGATCTTCATGACGAAAAGAATATCTAAGACACAAGCACCTTAGCTTGAAAATTCTGGTAAAGATACATTTCAGTAGACAGAAGTAGCAAGTTCTGGCTGTTTCAGACCTATCTTACTCTTTATAACTTTTTTGCATGTTTGTCTGAATGGAAATTTGGTTGAAGCATGAAGATTAATGGAAAAGATACATAAGCTTCTTTCAGAGAATTTTTGCCTCATTTGAGCCAGAGTGCCCCAATCACAAACTGTAAAGCATTTTAGAACAAGGTCAGTGGAGCTGATATTAATCCTGACAGAAGTGGATGATTCTTATAGCCATATTCAAAAGATCGTTTTCTTATGGGAATTTAATGATCTTCTGTCATCTTCACAGTCTGGTACAGATTTTGAATATAAACAGAATGTATTTTTTATGGCATGTACGCATTATAGTTCCTTTTCTGTATCTCTTAGCTTCAGATCTAGTGCTCTATGCTGCAGTTTTTCTGACACCTGAGATGACACACAATGCAGGTTTTGGTAAATCCAATATAATTGCAGTAAACCACTAGGAGGCTATTAACTTTTTTTTTTTTCTTTTTTCTTTCTCCCTTTTTTTTTTTTGAGAAAGACAGCATACTTGAAACACATAACAGCCAACAAGATCTATTTGAATGTGAAACTTTATCCTGTAGTCAGTTTTAAAACAGAACATTGGAGAACTTTGTGATGAACATTAATTTAGTAGTATTATCAGTAAGTGATACTGATGATTAATAATTTTTTTCCTAACACAGCATTAAAAAATGCCTTTTTTGTCACTTGAAATGTCCATTTATTATAAACTAAAGAAGTCTGAAATAATGAGGAAATGACATAACTGTTGCATGCACACTGTAACCTGCAGTTTAAGGAGTCAAATTATCATCACAATTCTTTGATGTCTTTCATTCCTGAACACAGGTTTGAAGGGGTGATCTTGAATGTCCATCTGCCTCTATACGTTAATATTATAAGACATATGAAGTATTTTTACAAATATTAAATTTAATTAAATTCTCTCAGAACACCAGGAGATAATACATGCATGTCATTTGTCCTGAAGTATTGGCTGGCTTTTCCTAACAGCATGTGTGGCTACAGTAGGTATTAGCAACACTGCCAGCCTGACACCTGCACTAAGCAACAGACTCACCCTAATGTAATTTAATAAAATGTCTTTTGTTATTAAACCAAGAATTGTATGTTGCCAACCGAGGTGGAAAATAGGTCCCAGAAGTTATTCTCCCTTATTCCATCTGCAGTTATTTTTAGGGGGCTTTAATATTTAAAAGTCTATTACTAATTTCAGCGATGCCCGTACAAACCTGCTTTGTAGTTCTATTGCCAAATTATCCCTTGAAGGCAAGTGCTGTAAATAATTTCTCAGTTCTGTTCCTAGACACTTGCCAAGGTCATTATCTAGCTTTCCCACAATGCCTCTATTCTGACTTTGATTGTGAGTGGTAACTAAGAAACAGTTATGTGATGCAATCACAAGCTGCAGCAGTCTTATCAAAAGCTGAAGATGGTCCCTGAGCACTCTGATGAAGCCAGTGGCTCAGCTGCTCTTGCTTCCTTAATACTTCATTTATCTTTCGATTCGGTCAACCAACAGAGCAGCAACAAGAGCAAACATAAAACAGGCACTAGGAAGCAGACATGACAGCCAGAGAGAAAGGAGGTTCCAGAAAACCAGCTGGCTGGAGCTGATTATAGAATTCCAACATTTAGCTTCCACCCAGCAATAATTCATCCTTGTGTTCTCTTTCTTTGTTTCCTTATCTTTCACACTGTCAAAAGTCTGACATAATTTTTATAAATATGTAAATAGTTATTCCATGAAAATTTTTTCTTAAGTTTAGGTATGAGTTTCAGAATTAAAATAACTACAATGTAAAGTTGCCCTTGTTTTATACAGATTTATGATGAAAAACCCACCAAAATTGCAGTATCACAAATTGCTCATTTGTGAAAGCCATACGTTAAATTTTTACTTAAATACGTATGTAGTGCATGTTGAATATAGTGAAAAAAACCCCAATGCTGATGTGCAAATACAGACGCCTAATTATACACTGAAAAGTGATGTTAAGTGTCCATGTGCAGTTCGGGTCCCTAAATTTAGGAACCACATAATGAGTTATTCAAGTTCACACAGTAATTGTATGACAGAATCCTTAGAAGATTCCAGCTTCCAGCCACACATCCTGGCATTACTCTACTCCTCTGACTTTGAGAAATACTGTTGTTTTCTAACTCTAGACATTTGGCCTCTACAGATTGACAAGCTGAAAATTAAAATGCTTTACAAGATCCTGGCATTTCAGGGTGAAATCTCATCCCAGCAGTGAGAAAAGAATGTTTACCCCATTTCAACTGTTCACTTCAAGAAGATATTGAGAAAAAAATAAAGAAAAAGAAGGGCGGAAAAAAGAAAAGGCAGAAAGAAAGAAAGAAAGAAAGAAGAAAGTATAAAAGGAAAGAAAAATGGAAAAAAGTAATGTCAGGCTTCTGACTTTGAAAACTTCAATGCTGACAAGAAATGCATGACATTTTTTTTTTTTTTTGGTGAATAAATTATGTATGTAATATTTTAGTCATAGTCTACTTTAAATTCAAAAGCTACATCTCTACTATTAAATTAAATAGAGTCAGGCGATGTTCCTGGGAGTCGGGTCTTGGTTGCGCATATTGTTAAATTTTTAAGGTAGGATCTCACACAGTTTTTTGTCTGAGCTAGTCAGCATGCTTCTAAAAAATGTCTGAGTACAGGCTGAGGTTTACTAAGGCACAGGAAGGTTTCCACTTCTGAAGTATTTTGTGCAAGGCCATCTTCTTTTAGGAGATGAGAAAGTTTAATAGTATTAAAGCAATTTCTCTATGTCTGTTCACTTGATTTCTAGAGAATAACTTGATCACCTTTTAATTTGTTTGGATAGGCACAATAGCACTGTGCTGTTTGAAAAACATAACACAATTGCATTATGTAAAATAAATAAGTATTCTATACAGTAAGACTGTATTCAATCCTAATTACTGTATTTTTGAGAATTTCATTCGGAAAAAAAATAATTATAATTTTATTTTAATCCATGCAAAACAAGAAGAACATATCATTGTCACAGTTTTAATTTGCTTTCTTCCTGCATGACATCCTAGTCTCAAAGTTGGAAAGTTATGGATTCTATGGATGGACCACTCAGTGAATAAGGAACTGGCTGGATTGCTGCACTCAAAGTGTTGTGGGCAACAGCTCAATGTCCAAGTGGCAGCCAGTGATGAGTGGTGTTCCTCAGGGGTCAGTACTGGGGCCGGTACTATTTGACATTTTTGTTGGAGACACAGACAGTGGGATAGAGTGCACCCTCAGCAAGTTTGCTGATAACACCGAGCTTGGTGGCAGGGTTGACGCACTGGAGGGAAAGGATACCATCCAGAGGACCTGGACAGGCTTGAGAGGTGGGCTAGCAGAAATCACATGAAGTTCAACCAAGCCAAGTTCAGAGTCCTGAACCTGGGACATGGTAATCCCAGGTATAAATACAGGTTGAGCAAAGAATGGGTGGAAAGCAGCCCCAAGGAGGACTTGGAAGTGCTAGTGGATGAGAAGTTCAACATGAGCTGGCAGCGTGCATTGGCAGCCTAGAAAGTCAACCATATCCTGGGATCAAAAGAAGTGTGACCAGCAGGTCATGGGAGGAGTTTCCCCCCCTCTACTCTGTGCTTGTGAGACCCCACCTGGAGTACTGTGTTCAGTTCTGGACTCCTCAACATAGAAAGGACATCAAACTGTTGGAATGGATCCAGTGGAGAGCCATTAAGATGGTCAGAGGGCTGGAGCACCTCTCCTATGAAGACAGGCTCTTGAGGCTCTTCAGGCTGGAGAAAGCTCTGGGGAGACCTGATAACAGCCTTTCAGTATCTGAAGGGAGCCTACAGGAGAGCCGGAGAGGGACTCTTTGTCAGGAAATGTATTGATAGGACGAGGGGTAATGGTTTTAAATTGGAAGAGGGGAGACTTAGATAGTTACTAGAAGGAAGTTCTTTCCTGTGAGGGTGGTGAGGCACTGGAACAGGCTGCCCAGGGAAGTTGTTGATGCCCCATCCCTGGAAGTGTTTAAGGCCGGGCTGGATGAGTCTTTGAGCAACCTGGTTTAGTGGGAGGTGTCCCTGTGCATAGTAGGGGTGTTGGAACTCAATGATCTTTAAGGTCCCTTCCAACTCTAAACGTTCTTTGATTCTATGATTATTCCACGACTTAAATTGAATCAACACTTTAAATATTTCTGTATTAAGACCTACATTTATTTTACAGATGTGGATGATTCATTTCATAATTTTAAACAGCCAAAAATAATTTGTACAAGTGAAAAATACATTTCTTACCATTGTGCTTCTCATTCTAGCATTTTGACTTTAATTAAAATTGTTTCAGTAAGAAGTATTTCCAAGCAGTTTCCCTGTACAATTTTATAATTAGTTTTTTATTAATTTAAAGTGTCAAATCTTCCACATTATACATCTTATACATTATAAAAATGGCCATTATATTTGTCCATTGGATATCCATATAGAAAGCATAAACACATCAACATAGGTCAGGGTTTGGGTTAATTTCTTTCTTTCTTTTTATTTTTTTTTTTTCAAATAATACTACTCATTTAACTCAAAAATACAATTTTAGGCCGCCTGAATTAATAAATACACTAAATATTTCTCAGCAATGAATCAGAAAAAAAAATTCAAATAGAAATATTAATTTTTAATTTAGTTATATTTAATTTAAAAAGGAGGGTCAGAAATGGTTCACACAGACACAAGGGAACCTTTCCCGTTTCAATATAACAGTGAAATTTCTCTTAACTAACAGTCCCTCACAATTTCTTGTTCCACCCCTTCTTTACCAATTCAGATTTTTCCCCATCACATGGGGGGGAAAAAAAAAAACAAACAAAAACAACAAAAGGCCAAAGGCCAAAAAATAGAAAGCAAACAAACGAACCAAAAATCACACACACACATCTGACAATTAATTCTACAGCTGCAATTAAAGAAAGACGTGTGGTTGATTTCACATTGTATATTGTGAATGCTGTACTTTGATTTGTCACTTAGGGTTTCATTGCTTTCGTACCTTTTGTACTTAGTAAGCGCTGATATAAAAGTGATTGCATCACAAAAGGTTGAAAAGTGAAATGGGGATTATTTTATTGATCAGTTAGAAATCTCAAGGTTCAGACCGAGTCTGTCCTTCAAAGTTTTCCCAGAGTGGCTGTGTCAGATAGAATTGTTAGTACAATAAAAATGTACTCCTAATTTAGAGCAGCTACTGCTTACAACCTATACCAGTTCCAAGTCTACAAACTCACTGTAAGTTAAAATGACATGAACAATTTTGCAGTGATGTACACTTTTTTAGTAAAGATTTGTAAAAAATATTTTTGTAAAAATTTACTTTATTAGCATCGGTAAACCCCAAATGTACATCTGACATTTCATATATTACATTTACTAGGAAAGCAATCAAACCAATGCTCTTAAAACTACCCTTTCTCCCCCAGTACTTCTTTAAAACTTTAAGATTCAAATTTATATCTGTCCCTTGCATTAATTTTATATGAAATCAGGTTCTTTCATCTGTATGTTTTTAAGCAAATTCAAGAGAGTGGCTTTATCTAGCCATACTCCTACTTTAATTGATGTTAGACTGTTTTCTCAGTAAGCTTAAAGCAATGTCCCTTGTTAATGAGAAATTCTAATAATTTTTCACTCAATTAATTATAGGATTGTTTCACATGCTCCTTTTAATTTCTGAAACAATATTAGGCAATAAATTGAATATAGTGTAACATAGGATTGCCTGTAGGCTGGAGGAAATCTACTAATTTACCATTCATTTCAAATTCACTCACAAAATCATATCATATAACAAAGAAGTTTTTACAAAACTTCAGAAACAGCCCTTTATTTGTGAGAGGACCTTGTCACATTTCAGCTAAGTCATTCCACCTATTTCACAGATAAACTTATTTATTTTTTTTCCCATCAGTGGCATGTGAGATAATGTTATATTTCATTACCCACAGGAACTATTGAGATGATGCCCTCTTAACAAATGAGCTTCCAACTACTTTTCCTTAGGTATGAGGTAAAGAGGGGAAAATTAATGTCTCTTCAGTTTTGTTTCTTTTGTGCTCATGAAAAATTATCCTTTTTATCTCCCTGTATTCTATTTTTTTTTTTTAAATAGAACTTGGTCATAATATTTTTTCCCTTTAAAATATGGTTCTTTCAATGACAAATTTTCTTGTTTAAATTAAGAAGAATAAAAAATAAACAATTAGAGGATGGATTGTGTCTGCTACTTCATAACCTGGGCTGTCATCACCACTCCATTACCACACAGGTTCAGCCTTTAACTGCATGGCTAACAATTCAGCAAACTTTCCCACACCTCAGTAAGTCGTATTAGGATGAAAAAATCAACTCTACTTCAACTCTATTAACTCTACCATGTCATTGAACACACCACTTTCTTAAACTGCGCTGGTGTTTGCGCTGTGCCTGTAGCTCAGCCCCAATAGTGAGAAATTAATGCCTCAGAGGCATTAATATTGAACAATATTAAAGCTATGTTTTTATTACAGATTTACTTCATGAGGAGTGCTGACCTTTCTTTCTAATGCACTGCTCACCTAGACAATAATGCCTCCCTGTTCCTAGATGTGTGCTAGAGGATCCATTTTTATACCTGTCCAAATCCTGTCTGAACAATAACTTTGCTCCATGCTTTAAATCCAAAGTTGCTGAAAGAATAGCCTGCTTTTACTATTGTACAAGAAATTCAATTAGTGCCTACAGAAGTCCATCACCTAGCAGCAGTATAAACAAAAATCTGTTTCAATGCATGGGTCAAGTTTTGGCCTGAAGCAAGAGAGAGTAAAAATCTGAGAATCCGTAAAAACAGTATAGAAGAGTATGACACATAATGTCACATGCCAGAGAAACTTAGGGTTAATGCCAAGATCAACCTGACTGGATATCACTCTAGGAATAAGATAAAAGCCTCAGTGGATATGTTAAAAGTGATAAAATTAGGAATGTACACGGTTCTGTTTCATGAAGAGCTGGACAACTTACCTTGTAAATGCAAATACCCACATGAAGCATGTAATTACCTTTATTCCCACAACAATAAAATCAATGCAGAATTTTCTAAGGATTCTCACCTATCGTTCAGCAACAAAAATTTACTCTAGGAAGCATGACCCACATCATAGTGCTTCTTTGGTGATTTTCTGTATACTTAATAAGCCCAAAGAATAGGTAAGATAATAATAATAGAAATTTGCACAGAAAATAAATATTCTGCCATGTTAAAGAGTTATGAGGATTTCAGCAATAACATAAGAAGTTTTACCAGAAAAATGCCTGATAGGTGATGAATGAAAATAACATGTTCCCCCTCCACAAAGTAATGGCTACTTGGTCAGAGATCTTTTTATTCTTCCATTTTTCAGGAGTAATAGTCTTGGAGTTCTGATTCCTTAGAAATTCCAAGTAGCCTATAAAATTTCTGGACAAGATAACTCTACCTGCATTTATCCCTAGATACTCTTTATATCCATCTACTAGACATTTTCTGTTACTTGATGCAGAAATTGTTCTCTTTTATAGCCAGAAGTTTTTCACAATTCATCCTGAGTAAACCACTCTGTCTGCTAGACTAGGATCTTCAATATAATATCATTACCTAAAAACAGTCCAGTACAATTTGAAAGCAGGTTTCAGCACTATCCTGCTTCTTCAGTAGAGGAAGAATACAGCGACAATTTAGAAAGCAGGGAGATTCAAGTAACTCACTATGCTTTCCCTAGGAATAGTATTAAACTAAGGATAGGATCTGCCAGAAGTAAAATTTGCCTCCTAAAGGGAACTTGTGAGAATTTTAATATATATTGAAATTTTAAAAGTAAGTTTTATCTAAGCTTATATATAAAGACTATAAATCTGTGATGGTATTCAGAGCATTGAAAGACAGAAAGCTTCCTTGTCTTTTTTAGAGTAATTTTTCAGACAGTATAGTAGTGAAAGACTGAAAATAAGGCTATTATATATTTTTTCTGTGTATTCAGATGTGGAACACTGAAATAAATCTGTATAGAATCCATCATTTGCTCCCGGTAGATACATGAATAGAAGCTTATCTACACAGATAACTAATCTCTTGATTTTAAGGTGTTTTTTTTTTATGGCTTACATGACAAATGTCAAATATACATGTATATTTGCCATGCTAAGATTAAAAAAAAAATAAAAAAATATCCCAAACCTGTTTATACATTTCAGTAGTATGCTTCTCTAAATTTTCTCTTCTACCCAAGTACCATACATGTCATTTTCAAAGGTAGCCTTAAAAACAGTTACATAATCCTCTACATTAATCCTTAGGAAGGCATCTAATATTTGTCCAATATCCACCATTATCATGATGGCTGCAGATTTTTGCCTGACTGCCACTGTCTCCCTACATTCTCCCCAGATTTTCAAGTGTCCTTTTCTGATAGCAGTATGTCACCTCTTTAGGGTCCAACTCCTGCCATATTCATACTGGTTACAGCAAGAGCTGTTTCCACGACTGCATTGTGATTTCATCCATATAATATTCTTTATTGGCTATTCACATCTGTAAGAGTGTCCTGAAGCTGATCATTGCCCAATTATTTTAGCTTTTTACCATGAATTCATAGAACCATAGATTCATAGAATGTTTTGAATTGGAAGGGACCCAATGATCATTGAGTTCACACACCCCTGCCATGGGCAGGGATACCTTCCACTAGACCAGGTTCTTCAAAGCTCCATCCGACCTGTTCTTGAACACTTCCAGGGATGTGGCATCCACAACTTCTTTAAGCAACCTGTTTCATTGTCTTACCACCTCCACAGTAAAGAATTTCTTTCTCATATCCGATCTAATATCTAACATTACTAATATCTAATGTAAATCTACCCTTTTTCAGTTTAAAACTGTTAACCCTTGTCCTATCACCACAATCTCTGGTAAAGTCTGCCTCCTCATCTTTCCTGTGTGCCCCATATAATTAATTTATTTCACTTCTCATCTTCCCATGCCTTTGTTAGTTTGTATATATACAAAGGTACACACGGACAGACAAGCGTAAATGCACATACACAGAACTCTGTCTTTGTTTAAATTTGGCTTTCCTCATAAGTCTAGCTAACACTGCTTGACAATTCCCTAAACAGATTACCCTAGGAATCTGTTTAAGGCTGTGCCAAGGCAATACAACTCACTATACTAACAGAGAAGACATATGAAAAGAATAATAGTCACAAGATCATGACAATACACGTGTGTATTGACCTTCACACACAGCAGCTCTTGCTCTTAAGTGCCAGGCAAAACGTACCACAGTTTTTTTTTCTCCAGAAATTGTCAATAAAATTACATGGAGTACAAAGCAGCTGGATGTGTCCTAGAGTTAAATCCTCACACTGGCTGTATATATGGACTGTGGGGTAAAAACATACTGCAGACCACTATTCTGCCCCTAGGAAAGTAGAAAATCGGATGGGAAGAACA
Organism: Thinocorus orbignyianus; assembly: GCA_013400375.1. Taxonomy (NCBI): domain Eukaryota; kingdom Metazoa; phylum Chordata; class Aves; order Ciconiiformes; family Thinocoridae; genus Thinocorus; species Thinocorus orbignyianus. The sequence continues at coordinate 126,735 of VXBW01005894.1, read as the reverse complement.
CAGCTGGCTGCTCACTGAAACATTCCTGCAATAGCTAGAAGTCTTCATTCTGCAGATGCAAATATCTCTGGGGTATGATAGAATTAGGAAAGTAGACATCAGAGAATGGGAAAGAGTGCTGGAGGAGAAATTGTCACTCTTTCAAGAAAAGCCTGAAAACAAGCATAAGAGACCGTTCTCACTATGTACAGTTGTGATATTACTCTGCAAACTCTCCCACGGAGGTTTTGTGATCACGTAGAAAGTACTTGATTATCACAAGGTTTGGCACAGATAAATTTAACAATCGCTACTCTCTAGCATGCCGAATAGAGATAGAGATAGAGATAGAAACATGCATAAACCCTGGTAGTCATTCTCTCCTAACAGAACGTTACTGGGGAAAAAAAGTAAGATTCAGGGAGTTCATGCTGAACTGCAGAAACTTATGTAGTGAATATACACACTTCTGTTACAAAGAAAACCCCAAACAAACAAACAAAAAAACCCCAAACAAACAAACAAACAAAAAAAAAACCTAAACAAAACAAAACAAGCAAACAAAAAAAAAAACAAATCCAACCAACCAAAACAAAACAAAACAAAAAAAAAAAGAGAAAAAAAAATCAACATTTCAATGTTGTTTTCCTCTGATTTTTTAAAGGAAACTAGGAATTTTTTAAGCCAGTATCTTGAAAACATGTGTATTATCAGCCTTTTTCTAGTTCATTTCTCCTTTTAGTTGTCAGCGACTAGTGGTTCCAAAAGTCCTTCATATCAAATATTTCTTCTATGCCACATACAGAACAGAAAGGGCAAAATCTCCAAATCGGCAAGCTAAAGAAGGACCATTTGAGTGCTGTATTTGAGCACTTTAATTCCAGTTCCGTTCTTCACTGTTGGAGATTAGACATAGTGGAATTAAGGTAAAGGATGAGGATTTAGTTTCAATTCAAATTCAAAATTTATGTTTCAAATGCAAAAATCAGGAAAGCAGAAGAAACATACTTAAAAATGAAACTGAAAAGTTTAGTTGCTGCAAAAGGGAAGTTCTGTGCCTTGCAAACCACTTGATCATGTGCTATCCCTCTAGAAAGTCCCAAAGGGTGAGTGAGAAGGGTGCATATCTCTCCAAGTTCCTGCGTCAGCCTCATGAAGATGTATGGTAAAGGCATATAAAACAATATTGTTGGGGAAAAGGTAGGGAAGGAAATCTTGTCCTAGATCCCAGTGGCAATAATGAGAACTTAGTTTCTTTAACTAATATTTACCTGTAATTGTAAACATCTGACAGCAGAAGCTTAAATTTAGATACCTGTGTCTACAGATGTCTCCCATATCTGGGGTTTTATTCAATTTCCAAAGCACAGGTAACCAGTGTCACTTGAGGTGGTTTAGGACAGGGGTTGCTGTGTAAGCCATGCAGTCTATAGGAGACCTGTGTTTTCCAGGAGCAGCTGAAGGATACTAGGCGGGACCTGCTAAGGCACCTCCAATGGCATAAGTGTGCTATTAGATGGATCACTTTGAACATATATGTGTGTGCACTTCTCTAGTAACAATATAAAATACAAAACTGTATTATTAAACTTTACTTCATGTGTATTTGAATTGGTTTCAGTTCAGTTTGGTAAGTCACTGGATGACTGAAAATAATTTCTGACTTTCTAATTGTTGGATGAAAAAGATTACCTGGGCCTCTAAAAAATGAAACCCTGAAAAAAGTACATTCTTCCTTGCCATTATTAATCATAATACTCTTAATTTATAAGAGACTAATTCAGTCTTACTTTACATAATTTTGTCCTAAACTTCTAAAATTGATTAATTGTTATTTGTTATTTCTTTATTTCTTCATCTAACTATAGATTTGTTACCATAGTCTACTTTTTTACAGATTTATTACTAACCTTTGGAAATTGGTGCATACTTTTAATGGATCTAACAAATCTAGTTTGGTTCGGTTACTATTTGAGTTTATTTTTGTGATTTCCCTCAGCACAGTGAGATTTTTCACACAGCTGTAATTCTTCTGGGCAGTGCTAGCACCAGTTGAATCTGTCTTGGCTTCTTAATAAATTTACATTAATTCATAACCAGCACCTGGTATGCCTGTGTCACCTTTTTCTTGTATAAGTCTGCAGTACACTTGCATCCATTTTTGCTTAGCCCATCAATCTGAACGTAAAAGCCCTCATGGAAGTAGACAAATCATTGATAATATAGCCCTGTTCTTTCAAAAGTAAATATTTCTTATCATGAAATAAGAAAAGTTATGATTGTTTTAGAGTTTTATAGCATGTCCATATTAGAATATGTACATTTTTTCCTTTCTCTAAAAGATTTTAGTTGATTTACATACATATATAGCAAACTACGGTATCATCTTTTTACATACATATATATGATTTATATGATTTTGCAGCTTGTTTTCTTTGTAGATTTCCATAATAGAGTTTAATGATTAGTAAATAAAAATTAAGATACAAGCTTAACTCGTTCCAGGCTAGGTCCCAAAATTGCATATGGTGGTGTTAATTTTGTTCTTATTGTAAATTTCTGTTCCCTTTTTTTTTTTTTTTTTCTTCCTTTTCTGAAAAGACAATTTTCTAATGTAGTCAGTTTCTTAAATTACTGTTGATTTTGCTGTCTTTAGTTCTCTGCACAATAGTGCCATAAATGCGACTGAGAATAGGATACCTTCTGGAAATTGACTGAGAAAATAGTATATATTGATAGAGCTGTGAAGCGATTATTTTCATCAGTGCACATCAGCCTTTCCAAAGGTGAGCGAGCACATTAACTGCTTTTACCCTGTGATACACATACAAAAAACTTTAATGTGCCTGAGATACATAAAAATCGTGTAACTTGGAAAGCTGAGGCTGTGAAGAGATCTGTGTGCCTAGGTTCACTCTGACAATAGGCCTGGAATGCTACTCACATTGTAATGTACAGAGCTGCTTGGGCAGGTTGTGTCTGCAGATCCTGGAGCATTAAATGGTATTAGCCCCTGCTGTTTCCCTTCCTCCCACAGCAGGATATTTGGATGGTCCAGAAGTCCCCACACCAGCCAAAAGGATGCAAATAAAATTTTGTGAGCTGGATGTGGCTCAAGAGCCCCAGTTTAACCTCCTTTATGCAGCATGAAAGAACACAGAAATTGTGTAAGTGTATTGGCTTTGCGAGGCTTCATGGTGAGAATTTTCCAAACTATATAGAATAACTGGATGTCTTGTTTACTTCTCTCCCACACAGTCTACATAGTCAAGCAGAACAGCATCTGAGAGCCCCACAGAGTAAAACATTCAACAACTGTTTGCATCTTTGAAAACAGTTATGATCCTGATCCCATAGCTGTTTGCTGTAAACTAGAGTTTCCTTATACACTATATCAGACTTGCCAGACAGAAAACTCTGGTATGAAACCTTTAAAGAAAAGGTACTTTTTAATAGTTAAAGGCACAAGCTTGCCTGTAATGGAGTTGGCACAATGCATGAAAATATTGCAGTCTAGAAAAGCTGCATATGTGTGAAATTTGGTAGCTTAAGGGAATTCAACTGTGTTGAGTTTTTGCTTCACTCTTTTTCATGTAATAAAGTTATCTAATTTAACACACAGTAATCCACTTTTATCATACTTCATGCAGTACTGTTAAAAGACAATTTTTTTTTCTCTAACATCAGCAAGAATATTGTGAAGGACAAAATACATATTACCATTTCCTTACTAATGGACTAGTGAGTTTTCAGCCTTTCTCTCTATATAAATTGTATTATTTACAGTGCTTTGGTTTCCCCACCACCCCTACCACCTTTGTCTGCAAAATATACTCAAGGGATCCTCTCTAGGTTACAATGTTTTGTATTAAAACAATCAAAATGTTGGAATTGGAAACAGTGGTGGTTGTATTTTTAAAGAATTCAGTTTTGCAAAGACAGATTTTCCTCTTTGTCCTAGCAATCTCTTTTGGGCTTCTATCAGTCACTGCTAGGAGAACTAAATCTATCCTCAACTCTTCATATGGATTTTGAAGTAGTACACAGTATAAATAAAAATTAGACTCAGTTCCAAATGCCTCTGAAATCCTTCGTGGCAATGAGATGATTTATGCAAGTTTTACAGAAATCCCTTTGCTTATGGCTATATTTGTCAACATTTTTATGAATACATTTTAATAGGCTTACATTTCCACATAAATAAAAGGGGTTTTGGTCTAATTTTTTGTTATTTCAGTCCTTCATAACATTTTGTGGAAAATGATAAGAGTCTTATTTACATTTTACTAACACTGTTTCTCTTTAATTATATGTTTCATAATATATGATATATAATACTTCAATAATGACAAATGATAGAATTGTACTGTAAGCTAAAGGTATTCAGGAAAACAAATACACCAGCCACATTTTAGGTAATGCTGCTGAAGATTAATCTTATTCTGATCATTTTTGCATGTTGTGTAATACAGTGTGATAGCTTTAAGAATTTCAACACTTAATATGGTCCTTCATATGTATCTAAAAAGAAAAATTAATAGCCCTGTGTACACATGGGAAAAAAGCCCCACATTTCTGTGTTTTGCTCAAAGTGAAGCCAGGGCTTTTTTCTTTCGAGAAGAATTGTATTTGGAAAAAAATAAACCATTTAGCATGAATTTGTATTTCTATAAGTGTAACACTGCAATAAAGACTGCTTTGAAAAATGCTGGTATTAGCTATAAAGATCATTTTCTGATGATAATTAATAAACCGGCCATAGAAAAGGCCCTGCATATAGTACTAGAGTTTCAGGATATCAACAGTACTTGGAAAACCAAAAGCATGAGCTGCTTTGTCCCTTGACTGTGAAGTGGTAACAGGCTAAGTATGTAAAACTAGAAAAGAAAGCTCTGCAATGACTGTATCGAAATTAATATTCACTGAAAGAGACAGAAGCTGTGGGTAAAAATATTATCGGATTTTGTATGCAAAGACTGTATCGAATTGTATTTGCACAGGCAGGCAGATTGAGAACGTTGTCATCCTTAATTCTGAAATTTCTAACTTTCGAACTCTGACATTCTTTTAGCATAAATTTTCAATATAGCATGTAATGTATAATGCATATATGCAGAAAAGGCAATTCTGACAGTAACATGTTCTCACTTTATCTGCTGTTAGGTATTTCTTTTCTCAGAAAACTAATCAAAACCAAAAGCATTTCATAATTTGCAACAGAAGTGAATTGACTTTCTTCTAAGAGTCTTAATTCTTTTTGTTACTTTTAAATCAGTTACCTGTGCCAGCTGATTTTACTTTCACTTGCTTTTATATACTACATTCTTATTTTTGATTGTCTGAAAGGAAAGGAAGGGAAAATGATATACATAAAAATATTCAATTAGTCTCTGTTTATTCTGCACTCACAGATATGGTTAAAGGTGATTCTTTCAAAGGAACTTTTTCTGTTAAAAAGTGTCTTTTTCTATTAAAAAGGTGATCTGTAATATCAGGACAAAACTCCACTAAAATAAAAAAACCCAACCAATAACTCCTAGGAGTATCAATCAGAATTGCTATTTAATTTGTATTCCACTAGAACACTTTAAAATGTCATTTTATTTCAGCAAGCAGATGGTGTAGTATTCAGTCCTCAGCTGCTGGGAATGTTGATGGTCTCATCTTTGCACAGTTTTGTGTTGTGCTTTTAAAAGAATAACACTTTACACTAATTGACAGAAATTACACAATTCAACTATGCACCCAATGCTCAGCACAGAATGTTGTGTTCTGTGAAGTGTTTCACTAACTTCAGTTCATAACTTCAGTTTTCTCATAGTCTGGGAGATTTCAGGTCAAAAAGCATTAGTCATTTCATGGATATGACTTTCCTGAACTTTGCCTGTTAAAGACTAAATGTCGGAGATCAGCTATATTTTTTGTTTTAATACAAAAAATGTGTAGATTTTCAACACAGCTTGAATAATTTACCTTGCTTAGAGTAATCCTGGAAATTCATATACATATCAATAAGAACATATTGTAATTGCAGAAACAAGTGCTTTTCCATTAATTTTTCTTTAATAGCTGTGATTTTAGAACATATAAGAAAGGTAAGCTACATAAGAAATGTTTTGTGTCTTAGTAGCTCAACTTTTGAGACATTGAATCCTATTTTCTCCTTCCTCTGCTAGGTGTGTCCATGACATCTTGGACTTTTATTATAAAAGGAAAAGTCTTAAATTTCTCAAAGTACAGGAAAAACTCACTTCCACTTGAAAAACCTTCTCAATGATAAAATGAACCCTACTTTCCCCACAATATATACTGCCCAAAGCAAACAATTCAGTGAAAATGAGGTTTCAGTGAAGCACTCAGAAAGATTCATAACTAAAGTCTGTTTTAGAAATGATTTGGTGCTTTTACATACAAGATTTTGAGCAGTGAACCGTAAACCATAAAATCACAGTAAACAAAATAAGAAGAACAGAGATGAAGTAAGATTATGTTACTGATTAATAATGACTTATTATCCAAGGATTCATTGACTCAAAAGGAGATGATGTAGGATACAAACAATATCCAACCCTTTTTCCAATGAAGGGTCATTTTTGAAAGGAGTAACTAGTGGAAGTGCAACTCTAAACATTCTTATACAACCAGTTAAATCCACATTGTACATATTCGCTCAGCATATAACAATTTAGGGTTTGGGGGTTTTTAGCTTGGTTCACTTGGGTATATAATAAATCTATATTCAACACATAGAAAAATAAATTGTTGGAATAGAATAGGCTAAACATTAACACTTCAGCTTGTAACTTCTAGACCTGTATTAAGATAAGCTCTGAAGCTCTTAAGTTATTCATCTTTCCAAACCTGAGAAATTCATTGTGCAAAAATGACTGTGTTGTTTGGGGGAAAAAAAACAAACCCAAACTGAAAAGTGATGTGACTTCTTCAGGAGATGATCTACATACTAGAACACAGTGTAAGTACTCAGTGATAAATATTCCTGTTCTTAGGTTACCAGGTTCTGAATACCACCTGAGTGATGTATTTTTGAAATAGGTATTTGTCAGGTTAAAATAAGAAGACTAGAAAAGAGAAGATCAATACGGAGGAGCAGAGGAGAAGAGACGTTCAGAAAGAGGAGAAAAAAAAAATTTAGAGGCATGATAATACAGAAGTGTTTACATCAAGTTTAAAAATGAGAGGAGAGGAATAAATTATTTTCTCTAACTAGATAGACTGCAAGAGGACTCCAAACCTGTTTTGAAAACTGTTGCTTTCAAGTATACACATCTGTAAAGATGAATTAGAGTTTTGAAGATTTAAGATTTCTATTAATTCAGAAATATAAGTTACCTAGTAAAACTGAGTATGATTTTGTATTGGTTTTGGTTTTACTATTTTAATGTAAAATAAATTTCCATAATATTTTTCCAGTTACCCCAAACAGTTTCTTACCAACATTGCTAAAAGATTCCAAAATTCTTCATTTTATCCTTTTAATTTGAGATTACAGTTTGGAAATTATTTCACTGTAATTCTTCAGATTATTAAGGTATTAAGAGTGTGCAATAGGATGATATTACAGAGTGAAATAAAAGCAGTGACAGAAATTCAATGTAATTCTTTAATGTTTTGTTTAGATTATCAAGATTAATGTATCATTATCTATATAAAACAACAGGAAACTGACAAAATTTTAGACTTTTTTTTTTTTCTCATACTTATTCAGTCTCAATTACTACTGATTCTTTTTTTTATTATTATTTTTATTTTTATTAAGGGCTTTTGGTGTTTCAGGTGATAATATGGTGAAGGAAGTCCTGTGTAACAATGATATAAGTCCCATAAAAATATGTTGGTTTCTTTTGTTGTTGGTGTTGGTTGGGTTTTTTTATTGTTTTTGGTTTTGTCTTTTTTTTTTTTTTTTTTTAACCCAGACATTATATATATATATTTTTAAAATATTTTACCTGAAAAGGAAATATTAGTTTTCTTTTGAAATAGAGATATTCAAGTGAAATAGATCATCTCTTTATAACATTTTATGAAAGAATAAGCGCTCCCAATAGAACAATGTTTAACCACAGCTCTTTAAATAGGAATAACAAATGTCTTCTGGAGACACAAATCTCTTCCTCTGTTCTCACAACACTTTGAGTATTTCAAAACTTTCAAAAACTGGAATTTCAGGATTTTGCTTATAAGTATATGTGCCAAAATCAAGACCAAACACATGGCTAAAATCCTCCCTCACAGTCTCTCACTTAACCTTTCTTCTGTAGCATACTTCTACAAAATGGTGGTCACATTTCTAATCCAAAGGCAGGCAGATGATGTTGGAATTCAGCAGTGCAGTGAAACAGACTCTCTCTTTGCCCTGTTGTTCGTGAAAATCTATAAAATGAAAGATTTTTTTTAAATGTAAAGTAATATTACTTTTGATGCGTCAAGTGGATTTGCATAATGAAACTATTTAAATACAGTAACTGAAAACTGGTGGCAACAATTTGCTTTTAAATATCTATGGAAGAATATTGCAAAACATCTAGTTAGCATCAAAAAACTGTATTAAATACTCTTTCTACAGTAACATTATAGAAAATATGTCTGAAGTTGTCTATATATTACCTTATTCATCAAAATTTTATCAAATATACCTCTCTACACTGAAGTAAAACATAGGTCTTAGTGGAGTTCAGGATTTTGTGAGGGGAGAACAGGGCTAAAAGCAGGATCACAGCCTTGGATTTCACAGGAAAAGAATTTGATCTCTTCAGCAATCTCCTTGGAAGGATGCTATAGGATACAATTATGGAGAGGACAGAGTCTAAGACAGCCATGTATGATATTCAAAGGATTATCTTCTCCACCTTGAAGAGCAGGAAGTCAAACCAAGGTGGCAGGAGGCTTACATATATATGAACAAGGAGTTCCTGACAAAACTCAGGCATGAGAAAGAAGTACACAGGTGGAAGTAGGGTCAGGTCACCTGGATGAATAGACACTTCCTGAGTGTGCATTAGTGGAGTTAGGAAAGCCAAAACACACCTGAGCTTAGATCTGGCAAGTGATATGAAGGGCAAAAAGAAATGCACCAAGAGCTACATTAGCTGTGAAAAAAAATTAGGAAAACGTGGGCCTGCTGCTGAATGCAGCTGGGCTCTGGTGACAGAGGACACTCGAGAATTCTGACTTTACCTCAATCTTTCATGGTAAGACCAGTCTTCAAAAATCTCTGGCCCATGTTGAGTAAAAATGATTTAATTTATTACCAATAAAAATATATTGGAATNAAAAAAAAAAAGAAATATTAAATTGGTATCTTCCATACACACTCCCAGATTTTAGTCTGCTCCTGCACAACAAACGTTCTACCCCGGCCCCACACCAAGCAGCACAGGGGGGGATGGGGTATTAAGGTGTTACAGTCAGTTCATAACATCTTCTGGCTGACACTTCATCCTTCTCCCATTTTTCCCCTGAAAAAGCATGGGTTCTCCACAGGCCACAGTTCCTTCAGGAAACACCCAACTGCTCTGAAGTCAGGTCCTACACGGACTGTAGTGTGGATATCTGCTCTGGGATGCTTGCCTCCAACCTCACCATGGTCTTTCCACCAGCTGCTGCGGAACCTCTGCTCCAGCACCTGTAGTACTTCCTGGAGCTCCTCCTCTGACTCTGGTGTCTGCAGTGTTGTTTCTCGCACTTTCTTCTTAACTCCTCACTACCTGCGCAACATCTTTTGCCTTTTCTGAAATATGTTTTCCCAGAGGTGCCTTACTCATTGATGACAGGGTCAGCTGTGTCCTGTGGTGAGTCAGTTGGAGGTGTTGGGAACCAGCTCTGTCTGGCATGGGGCAGCCCCTGGACTCATAACAAAGAGGCCACCTTGCAGTCCGCCTGATGCCAGCACATGGGCAGCTATACATCACCTCTGCAGAGCAGTAAGAAGACTTAAAGGCTGACTGGACCTTAGCCTCTGCTTCTCTTGTACATTAACTGATGCCACTGCTTGCATGCACAGGTTCTAAGCTCTACAAACAGTATAAATTAAGGTAAAGCATATATATCTTGTTGGAAATGGCAAAAGAAGAAATAAACTAATGCACAGCCATGAGATGCAAAAGCGTGTCAATGCTCTGATATCCCCGTGCATTTTACAGCTCGTGCTCAAATTTTACTAAAATTAATGCACTAAGTAATCACGTAGAATCTGACACCCATATAGACAGGGAGAGTGTTCCTTGAACACTGTTACTGAGCAAAAGTCTGCTACACCTGGATAGCAGTGGCTTACAGTCACAAGCTATTTTTTCTTGCATTAGGGGAGCATATTGTGCATGAACAAGTTCCAGAACAGAAACAGAGACACAAATTTATCATTGCTTGTCTTAGTACTATCTAAATAGAAATATGAATACATTATGATCCGAACTGGTACGAGTCTGTGCTATTGAAATTCAAATTTATTTGAAATATAATGTGCTGTAAGTAATACATTCAGCTGACAAAAGAAATACTCACTAAGAGTTCCTAATGAGATTTCTCACATATTTCAAAAGTGGATCTACTGAATCTGTAAAAGATTGTGTTCTTAATGGTGTGCAATTCAGTATATTAAAGCTATGTCATATTTCTTCTGTCAAATAACAATACATATATTTTCTGCATTTTAACCGTTCAACTCCAAATGGAGATGGGTGAGTGAATTCTTCAAGAAACAACAATGCTAAGAAACATTAGCATTTTTAAATAACATATATGTTTAAATGTGTATATGTATATAACATTTTTATTTCTCTGTTGAAGAGACAAGTATTACTCACATGAATTTCTAGAATATCTAGAATTTGACCCTAATACGAAGTTTAGATACTGTTGCTGATGTTAAAGAACCCAGTTCTCAGCATCTGTGTAGCTGTTCACCCACAGAGGTCTGGTATCTGGTTCTGAAATCCATTTAACCTGGTTTAACATAGGTAGTAATCTATTTGCTATGAAAGCTATCATAACTGTTATGCTCTCAGTTAACTTCTATAAGTCCAAACAGCAATCTGATACTTCAAAACTGAGAACTAGAGTGCTGTCAAGTAACTCGGTGTCTTTCCTTATACACATCATCTACTTCTACATATTTGCTCACTTTTTTTAAGTGTAATGCATATGAAATGTTAAGTACATTCATATCAATCATTAAAGTAGATTCACATCAAAAATATATTTAATGCAAGAAAAAATTGTTTAGACATTGCAACAATGCCTAGAAGAGTATAAAAGACTCATTGGTATTCAGCTTTCAAATAACCTGATGTCCTTACGGTTGAGGTTTCTACTGGACAGCCTCATGGAAAAAGTTCATTTGCCAAGTAATGGTGTTTCTTTAAATGGTTTTAGGCAGGTTTTCAGTGTGTCTTTGAAAGAACATTTTTTTGAATTTCATTTACCTGTCTTGCTTGGAAGACAGGCTCATACTTGGAGCAGAAACTTCATGACTAGATTTTTTTCCAGGGGGAAGAAACTTAACCTTAGCTGATATTCCTTGCAGTATTGTAACAAAATTAAATACTACTATTAATAAACTGTGAATGCTCTCATATAGTTGCTGTACATAAGTTTTCTTGCCTTGTCTATTTGCATAACGTTAAGAATACTTCAATATACTAATGACATTGGAATATTGTATTGTAAAGGTAAGATCATAGGAGCTAGGAAATGCCAGTATCAAAGTTACCTCATTAGTTCTGTATGCAATGCAAAATACTCTTTTCCATGTACTTTTCTTCCATAGAAATTTTTGATTCTTTCATTTCATGTGCTGCAAGGATTTTTTTAATTATGAAGGTAATCAATATTTTAGGATTTATGACCCCTTTTCACCCTCTCTATTAACTGCACATTGTTGAAATCTTGTTTTGATTTTCTTACAGTCTTCTTTTCTAACAATATTAATAGTCAATGATAAGCCTCCTGAGAAATTTTAACACAAACATCAAAATGTGAGAGGATAAAATGGTTAATTTACAAAATTCTGTTTGTATGTTCTTCATAAACTGAGAAGCTATATGTTTTAATTTTGCCTACAATACTACAAAAAGAGCAGCATTTATACTTATGAAATATCTCAATACCATATTTTTAAACTACAGGATTAAGTATTCTGTTAACATTTCTTGCCTTTTTACAGGATCGTAAGATAATTCAAAGGGGAACGGACTTGAGGTTTCTGGTCCACCTTTTGCTCAAAGCAACAGGTTTTTTACATCAGATGGGATTCACCTTTCTCAAAGGGGGAAGAGGGCCTTTGCTCACAACCTAGTGAGGTTCATTGACAAAACTTTAAACTATACATGATGGGGGAGGGAGATAATATAAGGCTTGCCCATGACAAGCTGCTGGATGACTGGCAATGATCAGAGGGACCACAGCCTGTGGACGTCATTACTGAAAAGGAAAAATCAGAAAAAAATTCTGAAGACATATGATCAGTTAAATCTTTCAGAAAAAGAGATTAAATCAGCTGGAAAAGTAATAATTTTTGTCTTATGAGAAGTTACAAGTTAATGATGGGTTTTGGGTTTTTTGTTTGTTTTTTTGTTTTGTTTTGTTTTATTTTTTACAGCAAAAGTCATTTGTATAAATAAACAGTTGTTCATACGAGTATCAATGACACGCTTGGGTTTCGTCTTCTTAGATGATCACTGGAAGTAGTTAGATTTGCCCAATTCAATCTTGAGAATGTAACATGAGATAAGGCAGAACACTTTTCATAGCAATAAAATGGAACTTATATCCTTTTTCAGTGCTTGGATTTGGAAAGTGATTGTATTTATGGATTTTTCCCCCCGGTTTTATGAACCGTAGCTTAGCCCCTACAGTGTATTACAGTTTTCATATTTCTGTGTTCTTCTGCCTTGACATGTCAAGTACTGACAGTAGGACATTTTGATATTTGTCTATCTTATATCAGTGATCTGCAACGTTTGTGGGAATCATGTCTTCACTCTGCACATTTACAAACTTTTTCAGGCAGCCCATTCTTATTTAATTATTACTCAGAATTTCATCAGGTAAACCATGTCCTGAAGCTCATGGAATCCATCAAGCATGCCATATTTCTAATTTGATGACTGAATGATAATTATGAGAATTAGAGGTATAATTCAACTAGTAAATATTGCCATAGTTATAATAGTCATGTATAATTTGAATAGTATAGGTATTACAGTCTAGCAAATATATTTTGAATTTGACTTTATTAAAAAAAAAAAAAAAAAAAGAACAACCCACAGATAGACAGGTAAGATGGAGTGAGGGATGAAAATTACAGGTTTTTTATGTGGCCTAATGTAAAATCGGTGAAATGTTATTATGTTTTATTGGCATGAAATTAAATTGCATGATGGTCAGGAAAAAGAAAAAAAAAAAAAAGTGAAAAGATCAAGATGAAGTAAAACTGCTTCAGTACCTTCCCATTGAGGTATTTCCTTTCATTACAGCCAATTTCATCTTCAGTGTTTATGTATACTTTTTTATGGTTTCTGTCTAAAGATAAATATTTTTGAAATCACAGATATATAGAATGTGAAAAAAAGAAGTACTTCACATTCACTTTTACTCATACTCTGTTAGGGTTTCCACCAGAGTTATGCTGGGGAAAGCAGAACAAGCCTAACAATGCCAAGACAATACGTTATGCAAACCTTTGTTACCATGATGACTCCAGTCATGCTGTGATTCTCATAGATACAGAAAGTTTTCATCAGTATACTTGCCTGGTTTTTCAGTATGCAGTAGCTTGTCCTTAGTTACATTTTTTCCACAAATTTTAGCCAAAAGAGAGCATTCCACTTATTTGTTGCATGAGTCCTTATGAGGTAAATAGAGGGTTGAAGAATGAACAGTCTCAAGCACTGCAGTGATCATCCATGCTGCTTTAGCATTAACTCTCTCCAATGTTTTTGTTCTGACTATTTGTGTTGACTCAATCTAAAGCAACTCTATTATGAGCTTAGCATAGACATTAACCAGGGCAGTTATAGCTCTTGAAGTCCTTGACATGAAGGACTCGTATTTTATTGATTTCTATTTTAGTTTAGGACTGCCACTCTAGCAACCTTTTATTTTGGGAGTGGTGGGGTGGTGGTAGTTGTTCATTGGTATCAATGTGATTAGGAATATGGTCCCCTCAAAGCAACAGAAAGATGATTACGAGTATTCAAATTTTTCCAGCTAATTCAGTCAACAAACTTTTCAAGTTGGATTTTGCTGATGATCAATAAAAGATTCAGTTTGTTGAAACTACACTGTGTGATTTCATCAGTTCTCATGTATAAATATTCATTCTAATAAATATACATATATTTGTGTGTATGTGTGAGCCATTGCTTGCCCAGAAGTTCAAATGCTGACTTTGTCCTAAATGAGAATGCAAACACTAATCTTCAGAAAACTTTACTACTTCAAAGCTAAAAACCACTACGAATAGTTGGTTTCAGTCATTGGAGCTGGTCTGCCAGAATCAATGTGACCTCTTCTGTTGTTACATTAATGTTTCCTTTCTTTGGAGTAATCCTTCGAGATATATCACTGTAATCTCTGTCTTTTGGCATTCCTCCCATGTCAAAGATCAATTGTTACATGAGGATTTTTTTTTGACTTTTTTTTTTTTTTTCCTATGAGAATTAACTCTTCAGTCCTGCTGGTTCAATAAAAAAAGCGGAACATAGGAAATAGACCAAATCCAAGGTCAATCTATGAATTGTATGGAACAGGAGATGCTTCAGGGAAGGTATAATAACAATTTGTATGGAGAATGCTGATGCTTAGCATTTTGAAAGAAGAAAAAATGAAAGGAAAAAAAAAAAAAAACCACACACACAAAAACCAAAGAAGAAATACAGGAAAGGGAATGCAAACAAAGCTTCATGGCTTCTGTGCGAATGTGCTTCTTCAGCATTGACAAATGCTAGTATGAGGATCTGAGAGCAGTCCTGCAAGCCTCTCGTGTCAAAAGGGCACAGTAGGGGAGCAAGCCAAAACCCACACAGGCTTGGAAACCTGCCTGACATAAGTTTTAAGAAGCTTTGCCAGGGGTTCTGTTGCATCACTGGCAAAATTATCAAATGGTCTGACTTCAGTCAGAACTAAACTACAAAATAAATAATTATTTCCTGACAGAATAATGACATTAAGTTAAAAAGACAATTTTAGCACAAACTTCAACTAGAGATGGTTCTGTATTGATTTTAAAATTAAAATGAATTTTTAGCAAGCTCTGTAAAATAGTGGTCATATCCAATGCTATTGTGTGTCTATACATTTTGTCTGCAGGTTCCCCTTGGCAGCTTGTGATAGACTGTAGGCAAATAAAAGTGTATTTAATAGGATGTAATGACATTTCAAAGGCAATTAATTCCCTGTAATCTGAATAAAAAATTGTGGCAACCTGGAGAAGAGTCCCAGATTAGTGCCCTCACTGAAGAAAAAAGACAAAGGGAATTCAATTTATACATGATTGTTTTCTTTTTCTTTTTTTCTGGTAGTATCTAAAGGACAGCTTTTTTTTTCCTGGCCAGCCTAATGCACTTATCTCTGGCCAACTTGTACCATCTGTTGTGTCTTCTGTGGTGGAAAGAATCACTGGTGACAACAGAAAGCAGCAGGGAGAATTAGCGTTACCCTTGTTATGAAGAAATGGTGACAGGTAGCAAAGTGGGCAAACACCTAAGTTATCTGCTTCTGTTTGCTCTCCTGTTAATGAAACAAATTACTTTTTCTATAGCCTTATGATTTATAATTCAAGTCTCTGTATTGATCTCATTTTCATGTGAGAACAATGTAATTCCAGATTCTGTGTTCTTTAAAAGTACTAATCTTTATTATATAAAATTCCCTCTAACAGTTATGACATATTATAACTCTAGACAACGTGATTGTAATAATATGTATTATTATATAATATATAATTATATATTAAGATAACAATTCAGGATTATTTATATTAAATTATTTTTTTATTATTTGAGTCTTCAGAAGCCAACAACCAGGATTCAAGATCTTTTCTGCATCGTAACAACAGTAGCCAACAGGTAGCCTGTGCTTCAAAGAGTCTGTACTAGAATTGGAAAAATTAGAGGTATTTTGAAATTATAATGAAACCATAGTCATATTTGCCCTTCTTATAGGCCTGAAGTTCATAAAGAGAGGCAGGAATACATAGAAGGAGAAAAATTGTTCTGTCCTAAGAAACAGATTGCATCTGTTGTATCATTGCCTGTCTTGCATGAAAGAGGAAATTTCAAAGTGATAAAAAAAAAAAATTACTTCCCCAATTAAAAACCAAATAACTTTACACCCCATTATCCAGTGCATTGAAATTTTTTAGCTAGAGAGCTTGGCTGCAGCACAGGAAGCTGAATTTCAAAGAAACACTTTAATAATTCAGATCAGACCATTATGCCTGCTCTCAGTCCTTCTTCTTCCTATAAATGAATAAAAGCACGTTCAGTGTGTTTGGACCTTTCATAGCTAGTGAAGGATCTCTCTAATCTCTTGGTCCTCTGCTACTTTATACAGGTGGAAAGACTTCTCTTAGTTTTTTAGACACAAATGACTTTGTCAAAACTGACATGCATGTTATTGTGAAATGCTATAGTTTGAACATCATGAACATTTTATGACTTAAAACTGGTAAAAATCTGGCCCATCACTGGTTAAGATTTCTAGATCGGGGATGAATTGTGCACTTTCATACAGTGTTGCTGATTTACATCAGTGTCAAAATCACTCCCACTCCACCTAATTAACCTTTTCTGAATTTCTTGCAAATCCTTTTTCCAAAACTGCAATGTTAATAAAAGGCTGATGTTCTTGTCACCCTGTTTCCATAAGAAATTAAAATGTGCTTTTGTTTTGCAGTGAAAAATCTTATTTTGTTTCATAGGTCCTTGTTACGCTGCACGTCTTTTTCTCAAGAGAATGTTTTCATACAGAATACTACAGGAATATAACATTCCATATTGGGGGGGGGGAGGGGAAGAAGAAAATAAAGAGCCACTTTTTCAGGCTTAAAAGAAGCCTGAGCTTAGTTGTGGAGGGAATTCTTTTCAGTATTATTGCTTCATATAATAAATTGACTTCAGAGCTGCAATCTGTTCCAAAGAGAATACTTCACAGGATCTTGTTCAGCCCATGTTCTCCCCAATGCCACTGGCAGAATGTGTTACATTTGTTCACAGTATACAACCAGGGAAAGAAAGAAAAGGGAAATAGACAGCTAGTAACATTTAGAGCAACTGCAATTCACTCTTTAACAAAGAAGAAACAGTGAATGGGTAATGAAGAACCAGCAAACATAAAATGATTTGTAAACAGAATCCAAACAGGCATAACAGAAATCAAAGCTGAGGCTTCTGGGAAAGCTCACTTGAAATATCAAGATCATACCTCCGGGGGGAAAAAAAAAAAAAAAAAAGTACACTTAGGGATTAAATCAGGCTACAATAAAGCAGTATTAGTGTTAGCAAGATGAGAGTAAAAATACGCTAGTATCTCAGCTTAAGCTCTTTCAGGGTCGTTTTTGTTTGTTTTAAGAATGTCCATATTGTCTAAATAGAGAAAACTGCATCAAAACAGCTCCCTCTGCTTTTGTACTCAACAGGCACCTACCAAAAATTAATCTGATCTATTTTAGACACCCTCAGGGTAGGATGAATGGAGTTTTCAAAGTATTTTCTTCACTGTCCAGAAAAAAGTGCTAGTCTATGCGGCTCTGGTATAAATACACATATCAATGAGATAAATTTCCTACCCCTAACACCAGACATCTGGCTTTCCTGTTCTGCTATTCCTTGCTACCAGATTTTTTAATCAGCAGCAAGACTCTGGTAAAGTTGATCTTAATGCAGAGGAATACAAAATATAATGCATTAAAGAACTAATTCAGTACAATAGATCTTACTGCCCTACAACTCTGAAAGCAGGTGTTTGACCCTATCACTATTGAGGTCTTTGTTTTTTTCTCACAAATCCTCAGGACTTTGTAAATTTTTCAGTGGCAATTATAGACACTCAAGAGTTAAAACAGTTAAAACTTTTGGTTATTTAGGGAACGTCTGCAGCACATTTGCCACTCTTCATGATTGTTGAGGGTTTCTTCTGGTGGAGGCAGAAGGGATTTTCTTAATTTTTTTTCTTAAACCTCTCACTACTAATGGAGTTGAACAAGAAATGTTAGAGATAGTTGAACTGAGCAGATCTATTGTCTAACTGCATATAAGAAAAGTAAAATTTCTTTTCTGTTTAAGCTTAAGAAAGTAAATTTTAAATAATAGTTTTCAAGTGTTCATAATACCTCGCTTTAAATTCCATCAAATCTGCATGCTGCACAGATTTCACTCAGACAGAAATAACTTCTATCACATAGTCATGATTATAACAGCACTACAACTATCCTAAAAATCTAACTTTGGGAATTTCAAAGTGAAGGAATCTTTTTTCCCCTATGAATAGTTTGAAACTGTCTTTCATAGTGTTTACCCAGAGGTCCAAATTCTGTACTCCTTGTGGGCTGCAACAAATAAGAGAAATTCTGGAGGTATTAGGAACCAAGAATGACTGGATATGATGGTTACATTGTCTCCTCTGGAAAATGTTTCAGCCATGAGGGGACAACTGTATAAGCACCAGATGACAACTAGCTCATATACTCAGTAAGAACAGCTTGTTAAAGTGACAATAATCATCAGACTGCTGAAGGAAAAGTGGCCAAATGTACTCATTAACAAAACCTTGATTATGACTGGACCCAGAAGTCAGTGAAGATGATGAACTCCTTATTAATTGCAAAGGCATTTTGTTCTGACCAAAGATATAAAAATGTACTTGAAAACTAGGTTCAGGATGACTATAAATAGCTTTTGCTTTCTGTTCAATATGATGTTTTTACACAATAATACTTATTTGGTAAGAATTTATTTATTCGTAATCTAAAACTGCAACTAAAGCTATTAGCACATTGTATGAGTATCAACTATTCTTTCAAATAATTTGAAAAATTTGGAAAATCTAAAACAAGAGATAAAAAAGAAAGTACACATCTTCCTATGTGAAGCCTGTCTTAAATTGGGCCAGGAGACTGAAGTTCATTCCAGCACTGATTGCTGTGAGCAGCTTGGGTATACTTTGAAAGAAAAGGAAGAATAGTATTGACTATGAAGCTAATGAACAATCTGTCCTCCTCACAAAACATCAAAATGTCATCCTTTGAGGTATCATCTCATTATTTTTCAATGATTCATGTGATTTGAANTGATGTAAAAAAAAAAAAAAATAAAAAAAAAAAAAAAAAAAAAAAAAAAAAAAAAAAAAAAAAGAGGGAGAGAGAGAAAGACAAACTTCTGTTTCCAAAAAGACTAAAACAAACAGAAGGATACTGACAAGCACCAGAAAATATACAATTTCACATCTGTAAGGAGGATGAGTTAAAACTGTACCATTTTGTTCTATATGTTTTTCATCCTATAATTTACAACACAAGGAAGGGATTTTTTGATCCTTCATACATTCTGAAAGACTATAGACTATAGTCTACAGACTACAGACTATCAGCATCCCCTTGGGCTATGGTGAAGTTTGGTATGTTGTTGGGGAGGAAAAAAAATGTTTTAAAAAATTGATACTTCATTATGTGCATATGAAATGCATCTGAAATAGGATAAAACTTTAAATACAGATATTTGTTTTCTTCCAAATCAAGAGTACTCTTGAATGTAATAGAAAAATTTACCTATTTCAATTAACAGTTTTGTTTCCTGTTTTGTTCAGCTGTGTCACTTTATATTTATTATGTGGGGAAACATAATTTTAAAAAAAGTTAAAAGCTGTTTTGCTTCATATCATATACACAGAATTTTGAAAATTCTTTTTCTCCCAGAGGTCTTATGATCTGACTATGAAACAAAACACTAATTAATGATGGATAACCAAATGTTCTGCTTATTGACCATTGAAGCCCTGATAACAAAATATTATAAATATGCTGTTTGATGAGTATCTTATTAACCAACAACATACTGAATTATTAATATAATAGCTTAAATTTTCAGCATGCATTTGCCTAAGAGACCTAACAACATTTCATATAATGGCATAAAAGTCCTAATGGCTCCACAGCTGGAGAAGTGGTGGATACTTCATAAAACTAATCTGGGTAGGTTTACACCTAGCAAAGAAATTTCGATATTCATATCTAAGTTCTGTTTTTTATGTTTCGTAAAGGTGTCATCTTCACCGAATGGAGGATTTT
Organism: Thinocorus orbignyianus; assembly: GCA_013400375.1. Classification (NCBI taxonomy): domain Eukaryota; kingdom Metazoa; phylum Chordata; class Aves; order Ciconiiformes; family Thinocoridae; genus Thinocorus; species Thinocorus orbignyianus. The sequence continues at coordinate 106,454 of VXBW01005894.1, read as the reverse complement.
ATTGAAATTAATATTAAATAACTATATTATTCAAAAGTAATGCTGACAGTGAAACTACTGAGGTTAGTCCAAATGACTCCCTATAAAAGCTTTGATCCTAATCAATTACTATACACCTGTATGTGATGCAGATTTTACAGGAAATTGAAGCATGAATATTTCAGAGATTCGTAAGAAATATATTGGCGTTTTGGTTTTATCTTTCAGATTTTCAAAGCAATTGTTGTGAAACCATGATTTACAGGTGAGACAGGAAAAAAAAAAAAAAACTTTTAAAAGAAAAGAAAAACTCATATGAGTATAATTTTCCAGTACATGATGGTATCTTGACATCCTGTGCAAGATTTAAATATTTCCAAAGCCTTAGGAAAGAACTGTTTATTAGCAAGGAAAATTTAGCAATCTGCTGTCGTGGGTTGCTCTGCTACCCATAGTCCCATATGCAAAGCAACAAAGTCGAAATGAAAGAAAAACTTCTGCAAATGGGACTGCAGAGTCACTGTAATTGGAATTCAAACCTGGATATTTATGACAAAGATGGATTTACCATGAATCCAACCTCTATCACTCAGATCTTCTGAAGAACTGATTTTCCCAGCTATTTGATTGGATTTTGCTCTACCTGTGCCCTGTGGGCAATGAAACGTGGACTTTAAACCGTCTTCAAATAATGGTTTAGAATACATTTACACTAAGCAATTCTATTGTGCACTTAAAATTCCATCACATCATCAGTAGTACTTTTGTTGGTTGTATCCCAAAGGGAGTTTTAAGAATGAAATCAAAGTTTTGAGTTAAGTGGGGATAAAACCAGCCTTTTTAAAGTGCAAAGACATTTATCTGCACCTGTTTATATTTTCAAAATAAAATTTGCAGCAGTCCTCAACTTTAGTATGCCCAAAGAACAAACTTTTCTTTCTGTAATGAATATGAAAAAAATACTAATAGTAGTATATGCTAAAGAGAATGTGCAAGCGTATTAGGGGAGTTTGTATGTTTGTTTTTTAAATGGTAGTTCTATAGGAAATTACGTTTCTCAGCTTGAAATCTAAATGGTATAAGGGAAGCTGTATGCTAATGTGCTTAATCACTCTCTTTTTTGTAAGTCTTTGTCGGACGGGGATACAAGTTCAAAGAAAATAAAACGCAAACAAAATTTACAAGTACTTTCAGCTCTAACTGAGCTGAAATATAACATATTATATATAAATATAATATATTCTATTCCATCTAATGAAAAAACCCTGATATGTCTGAGTAAATAAATTTATTACAGATTTGATTTCAAGTATACTGGAAATAAATTAATTAGTACTAATATTACAGTTCAAGATGATCCCTTTCCTCTCCCGCTTCCTCAGAGGGTTAGATTTGTACAACAAGGACCTGCAGACAAAAAAGGCCATCAGAGTAACGATGAGGAGATTTGTCCTCTTACTTCAGAGTACCTATACTTTCACCCCTGCTGAATTTAGGAATAAAACTGATAAATAAATCTAAGACAGTCAACAAAAATATTGAGTAAAAAAGAGAGAAAAATACAAGAAAATATGCAGAAAAATCACAGGCAGAGTAGCTGAGAACTTAGGTTGCAAAATATAATTCAGCCATTCAATTTCTTCAGAGACTACAGCTCTAATTAAAATATCATTAAAAATAAGGTCTTAATAGTGTGTTAACCTTCTTAGTCAGGTATAAAGAACCTGGCTTAGAGAAGAGCAACAGTTCTGCTGGGCTATATATAGCTTTATAACTCATTTATCTTAAAATTATGTAGCTCCACAATAGCAAAGATCAGAACCCAGCAATTTTTGCAGGTCAGACCCTATCTTGCAACATGATAGCAACAACTGCTCTCTGCACACAGGTTTCATTATACATAAAAATACAGCAACAACTCTGTTCAGAAATAGTCTGTACTTACTGAGAGGTAAACCCGAGAGCAATGGTGATCAACCAGATCACATCTTGGAGAAATGATTTTTTGCTGAACGTATATAATTTGGAAAAAAAATGGGTCTGTAGCATATGACCTGTAGGGCCTGTCATTTCTATCCCTTTTATTATTGTTGTTGAGTGAATGCATGAACCCATGATATTGATACTAAATATTACTAAAAGAATATGTCAAAGTTTATAGATGTTCAGATATTAGAAACTCAGTAACAAAGTTGCCTCAGAATTAAAAACATTAGGAGAAGGGACCAATATTCAAAGTGCTAATTTAGGAAGCTTAACCCAATTCACCATGATTCTGTTAAGCAAGATGTGTCCTTTATTAAAACAACAAAAAACCTAACTCTTAGAATTCTGGGGTTAGGATATAAGAAGAACCACCACAGAAAATTTATCTTTATTTTTATGTTTTAGTTTAAAATGTTAAATGAATGACAGGTTTTGGTAACATGAACTGAAACGAACTAAGAAAAAAAAATCACAAAAATAACTGATGGAGAGATTAACTATTACTCTAAATTCCTTCCTCCAGCGAAAGTCATATCATGTTATCCACATATTTTCTTTTTCCTCCAGTTTAGGAAAATGTTGGGAGTTTAAATTCAGTAATGTATTTTCACTGTCTTTATGAGCTTCCCTATTTATGGAATTGGAGAACTACAACAAAATAACAATTGTGTTACAGTTACATTTAAATTGTCAGGAGAATAGATTAGGCTCCTAGTATTTTCTGTTCTCATTACAGACATTGTCATAAGAATGTAGAATGTAGAATCTGAATTTTAATAACTCATATATTTTAACCAACACAATTGTAAAATGTACTTTTGTGACCTTCCCAATGTTTATTTTCTGATTTAACAACACCTCTTATAGTTCTCTGCCCAAAGCTCTCATCATGTGTAAGCGGAACATCAGAATACTCTAGCTTATGTACATGCAGCACTATTTAAAAGTTTATATATTATAAACAGTTTATAGCAGAGGGCATCTTCTAAGTGGGCTACCACATCCCTTAATACAAGAATAACTGTCATTTGAGGTTTTATCTCAGTAGAGCTGACAAATACGGATCCCTAATCTAAAACGTGTCATAGTACAATAATGATGTAGATTCACAAAATAAAAATGAGATATAACCTCAAATATTCTTAGTGAATTTAGTATATTTATTTACTGAAGCAAAAACATATTATTTTACTGTAAAATACTGTTATATCAATAAATTTATGTGCAATTAATTGTGAAATGTATTTAATTCCAGATGTGGAAATCTATGTTAAAAAGTTTAAAGAAAAATATTGTGTAAAACATTTCATTTTATTTTGCAGTGATAGCATATTTAACTGCAAAGTGAACAACGTAAGAAACATCATGTCTGAAATGACCACTTATATGCACTTTTGACCATAAAGCCTAGCAATTAGAAATTAACACCAAGATGTAAAACAGCCAGATGAAACCATTTGAAAGTTGTTTGGTTTTTTATCTTTCTTTTGTAACCATTCTTCTAAAGCTAATTTTAAAATATTGCGAAATGTTGATGGATTTTCATTTTACTCATTAGTGCACATAATTCAGTTGATTTTTAGTTGCCATACTACAGAAACCTCTTGTAGCCTGAATTTCATTGTTTCGTAAGTATTAGTTTTTCCAGGATGAAAAGTACTACTTTTTCAGCCAACTTCATTAAGTGCAATGGTACAGTAGTGCTACATTGCAAACTAGGTTAATAACTTGTATTTGTTCTCAGGGACTACCAGTAGGCAGACAGATTCAATCCCTTATTAAAGAATGACAGTTTGGATTCAGATGACATCTGAATGAGTTTCCAGCTTCAGCATCTTTCCAATTTTGGTAGAGTGTCTATCTGGAATAATAAACATAGATCTTAAAAAAAGTGTTTGAAGTACTAATATGTGGGACTTTTCCTACTTGTCTTATTTTCCTGTTGAGGAATATAACAAGTTGTTTGTCTTCCTAAGTATGCTTCCCAGAAAACTTTAGACCCCTAACTAAATACTTTAACATCTATTTTACATACAATTATCTGAGCAAGTATCTTGACTATCACATTTTGACTGTTGTATCTTTGCGTCTTTTTAAAAACTGAATTTTTGGCATTTTTTGGTTGCTTAAGTTAGGCCTTGACAGTGATAATTTTTACTCATTATAACACTAACCTAAGTGAAACTTAGTAGAAATACGTTCTATAAATTTAATAATGAGGTTTGTGTACCTTCCTCCCATTATGCTCAGCCATTTCACGGACGAGTGCCGCATCATAGAAAAGACCTTTAGGATCATTGAGTTCAACCAAAAACCAAACACTGCCAACTTCACGACTAAACCGTGTCCCTAAGTACCACATCTGCAATTCTTTTAAATACCTCCAGGGATGGTGACTCAACCACTTCCCTGAGTAGCCTGTTCCAATGTTTGACCACCCTTTCAGTGAAGAAATTTTTCAGTATATCCAATCTATACATCCTCTGCACCTTGAGGCTGTTTCCTCTTTTTCTATCACTTGTTTCTTGAGAAAAGAGACTGACTTCCACCTCCCTACAACCTCCTTTCAAGTTTCCCAGGGAAGTTGTGGATGCCCCTTCCCTGGAAGTGTTCGAAGCCAGGCTGGATGGGGGTTTGAGCAACCTGGTCAGGGAATGGTGTCCCTGTCCATTATAGGGGGTTAGAACTTGGTGGTCTTCAAGATACCTGCCAACCCACACCATTCTGTGACTGTGTTTCTATGAACATTGTCAAAGGCTTTACTAAAGTCTGGGTAGACAACATCCACAGCACATCCACTAAGTGAGTCACGTTGTCACAGAAGGATCCATGTTGTCAAAGGGCAGGAACGTCACTCTGTAGTGGGGCACTCAGTGAAACAGCCGTATAACCACATTAACACAGAACACACTGCCCAGTATTAGCTTTTCTTTAAGGATGTGACATAGCTTGTAAAAGGTTGTCTAAGCTCCCATGTAGATCCCAAAAACCAACATAGTCAATATAGTCCATGTGATCCAGTCCTCTATTCAACTCATCTTCTAGATGACACCCACATTCTGGTGTCTTGCAAGACCCTTAAGTGTGACACTGCTGCGTTCTTCTAGTGACGTGCCAGAAGAATGGTGAATGAAGTGAGCATTAGCAGATGTAATACACGACCCATGGGGATATCCATGCTCTTCTGTAGGAGCAGAAGGAGGCCCAGCATGTGATTATGTTAAGGAAAGGGGATTCCGTCTTACTGACAGAAACGCCTCTGCTCACTATAGCACGATCACTCACCTCTAATAGACCCAAGTTCACATTTACATTTCTGAATGCAGAACTGCAATTTCCAACATTCATCTCGTATATACTTAAGTCTGTTTCTTAACTATAACAATCACTCCTTTGATTCAGACATTTTGCAATGCCTTTAAATTCTGTTCCAAATTAAGTTTTTGTAGAAAAAAGCCATACTTGAAAAGTTTTTCAAGTCCTATTCAGACTCTATAATAAATCTTTCAGGGATGCCTGACTTATATTTCAGACGCTTCTAATAATTTCTTTTTCTTGAAGGTCTGGTTGAAAACCTGCTGAAATCAACTGATAGAGTCATTTGCCTTCATCTGTTTTTGGATGAAGCTCTGACTGCCTTTGAATAAAAACTATAAATCATCTCATTTTATATTAAAAATTAAGAAATTATCTTTTGCTTTCAAAATGGACTCTGTAGTCTTAATTTGATTAATTAGCAAGCACTCCATGCTAGTTGGAAAATACAAGATCAATGGATTCAATTATTTAATAATTGAGCAAGTAAATATTCTTTTAAGTACTTAAATAGTTTAGCATTAACTCTCATATAAAACATTAGCATTCTTTAAAGGTATTCTTATTGTATTGTTTATTTATAATTCTTTAATAGTGAATTTTATTTCATAACTACATTCAAAATCCATTTTTATTGTATCTCTAAGCTGTTAGAACACAAGCAAAGCAGGCAACATTTAAGGTAGTACTATACTTTTTATAATGCAAGAGTAATATTCTATCTGTGATTTTTGTATAAAGCAGATGCTTTTTCAGTTAAAAATATCTTTAAACTTTAGAAGACCATTAATTTAGAAGATTGAGAAGACTAGTTATTTCTAACTGGAATGAAAAATAGTTCCCCTATGTGTGCATTTTTACTTCCCTGCCCCTCGCCAAGGAAAACCATCTGAAAAGGAGTTTAATTAGAGGAGAAAGGACAGTCTGCACTGTCTCAGCCCCTTCTGTCCCCCGTTCCCGTGGGGTGCCTGACTTGTGAAGTTTCTCCCACTAGTGCATCTGGGTGGGGTCCTCCTCAGCTCCAGGGCTCCCCAGGGTTTCTGTAGTACAGGGGAGGGGGAAGCTCCATTGCCCCACATGGGCTGCTGAGGCTCCCCCCACCCTTGTCAGGGTGCACAGAGATCAGCCTTTTGTCACCATAGCCTAACAGCCATCTTCTTTTATCCCTGTTATTAACAAATTAGCAGAGGATAATTTAGTCAGGTCATGATTTACTGGAACCATTTCTATACTTTACTAAAAGAAAAGCCTTGTTAAATAGAAGGACTTGAATTATTTATCAAGACCAGAAAGCCATAGAAGAAATTCTTAACTGTACAGGTAGTTATAAGAGCCTTGATTTGTTACTTGCAGGCAGAGCAAATAGGCGGAAAAGTGGACTAATATGATTTATTATAGAACTAGAGACAAACTAGGATGTGTCTTTCCTAACTCCAGAGCAGAAACATTCTCATTCCTGTCTTTCCTGTCTGCTTAGCTTTCTTATGTCTTTTATTTGCCTTTATACTTCCACTTTTTCCTCTTCTACTTCTCTGCTATTTTGAAAGGAAATTATGAATATGATTCTAATTGTGCATATAAATATTTTCTAATATTTTCTGCCACCTAAACCAGTAGATAAAATATATTTATTAATTTTGTATTGCTTTCTAAATATTAAAGTGACTTTTCTCACAATTTTTTTTCTGTATGCTTCTTCTATTGAATGGAATTTTGAGAGTTTACTAGTGCTGCAGGCAAATCACTAAGCAATCAACTTGACCCCAACTTGGGGTTTAAGTTGACTAAATTACACATAGAAATCTACTGGAAATCACAAAACTGGTGTGAGAAGCTGCCAAAAATTACAGAGACCACCACTGGAAATGGACTTGTCTAGGTGGGAGTGTTCCTGCGACAGTGGGGAGGTCAGACTAGATGATCTTTGGAGGTCCCTTCTGGCCTGGATGATTCTATGATCCTATGATTCTATTCTGTTTAAGTTAGAAATGGTAAAAATTTGCAGGTGAGGACATCTGGGGAGGACATTTGGGGAGCAGAGACTTACAAGGCCAACATGCCCTGGTAACCTTGTCAGTAATAAAATAAAAGGCTGACATCCCCTAGGTAGTAATATCAGAAATACCAAATTTGGGTACAAACTTTGGAATTTGGAGTACCGAAGAAAAGGTCACTGGGGTGGGATGTTTATCTTGGTGGAGACAGGTGTGAGGAAAGGAAGGTACTGGGAGAATGAATGTAGGATTGAGAAATGGAAAAAAGGGCATAATGGGATATGTGAATCGTGCTTGGTTTTACCAGGGGGTATGGGTTGAACTACCTTGTAATTACTTGGTCAGTGCACCATAAATTAGGTCAGGAAAAATTGTTATAATGATAATGCATTTGTGCTCTGGAGGATGTTGGGGCAAGAATGAGGTTACTTTCCTCAGGAATAAGTTTATAGACAGACAGATTGACCATCCTATTATCACTGTCAGGTACTGACTTCTTGAATACAGAACAACATTTCCTTATTTTAAGACCAGGCTGGATGGGACTTTGAGCAAACTGCTCTAGTAGGAGGTGTCCCTGACCATGGCAGGGGGCTTGGAACTCAATTAACTTTAAGGCTTCTTCCAACATTAACCATTCTATGATTCTATGATTCTTTTTGTTTTAGGTGAGGTCCTCCAGGTTTTTTTTTTCTGATATTAGGGTTGGCTGTTGCATTAGCACTTAAAGTAGCACGCATCAAATTGTAACCAGTATTTCTTTCAGCAACAATCTATAATTTATGAAATGTTAAGTTATGTTAGCCAATGTTGGGAAAGTTTGGACAAGAAAACATTGGAATTTTGATGAGCCGAAGTTCTCACGTGAACCAGTAAACAAAATTTTGACAAATTAGCAACAGGGTAATATCAACACCTCAGAACAAACCCTCATTCTCACTGGTTTTCCGGCTTCACTACTTAAATTTTCCCCTGTGGTGACTTCATATTATTAAGCATTTAAAAATATGTATTACACCAGAACATATTATGGAGACATTTATTTTTAACAGTATATTCTGAAGCTTAAATTGCATTTTTAAAAAAGGAAAAAAAAAATCTGTGATAAGCTGTTACCAAAAATGGCTTTTCTGTAGTCTATCCTGTAACAAACCTTTAACCTTAACAAAGACCCACTGAGATTAACCTCTAGAGAAATTGGTATCATATGCAGCATCTTTAGCCTCAGGTTAATGGGATAAATAATTGAGGCAAATACGTTGGGTAATGAGGTGAATTTTAACATTTTAATATAATAATCAGGTCCTACCAATTGTCAAGTCTCTCTAAAGGCTTTGTCTGTCCTGGGACTTGTTATTCTTAGCACAAAATGTAGTCAAGAATGCAAATTACTAGAGTAAGATGACACGATACAGTAGAAATAGAACACAGCATGTATGTCATGTAGTCACATAAAATGAATACCTGAAATCTGCAACTACTCTTTTCATGCATGTACCTAAAAGACTGAATTAGACGAACAGCAACTGTTTCAACCTATCGGCTCACAACTCCTAATTAACTCGCCTGTATTATTTAGAGTCTTTACTCTGCTTGCAATCTATTGACATGAGGCTTTAAGATAAAGCTGAACACACACACACACACCCCAAAAAACAAAAACAAAACAAANAAAAAAAAAAAAGAGGAGTTTTATCCCTATCCCTTTTCTTTTTTTGATGTTCGTGATGGCATGGCATGTGTCTATAATTTTCAGTGTATAAAAAAAAAATTATTCCATGAAGAGCTTCTGAAAAAACTACAAAATCTAAAATCTAAAGTGTCTGTATGTTAGTACTCATTTTGTTTGCCACATCCGTATTTCAGAACAAGCTCCTATAAATAAACTACACTGCTCAAACTGCTCTTAGCTACTGATTCTCCAGACTGGTGTTAGGCAAGCAAGCTGCTGAAGCTTTGTCAGCACACAATAACAAACCATAATTTCTGCATGCTAAGAAGAGGACATCTGTAGCATAGAGTTACTGACAAAGAACAATAAAAATACAGGAATTTCTAAAGGTCTGAGCAAAAGAAGGACTTCACTGAGAATTGTGAATAGATTCCAAGTGTTGCAATGGCTGTGGTTTAGCTCAGCTTTTACTTTCCATACGATATTATAGAAATTGTATAACTAGCAGAAAGTAAAAGGCTGTTTTGTGCTTCCTGTATCATTAGGGAATCAGAACAGGTNACAAAACAAAACAAAAATTATTTCAGCTCTTATGTATGGAGAATATTTAAGGAAAGTTTTGCTTGAAACAAAATTTATGTATGTGTGATTCTATTTCTTCTTGACAATTTTGCCCTTTAAATCGTATTCTGAAATTTTCTGTTTGAAAGTCCCATATTTTATAATTACTCTGAGGAAAAAAACTATGTTATCAAGAAACCTCATCAAACATAATGATAAAGAACAGTTTGTAAGAGTTTCTGTTTGCCTAAAGCTTTACAGTTTATAACAATATAATTAATTTCCTTTAGTTTGGAAAGAAATAACAAATATAGCATATCACACATTCTAGAAGTCAATTTATATTGGAATTGCACTGAGATGTATATACATATGTACACATACGCATGCATAGTTTTATACATGCATTTAGTTGGATTTGGAAACTAGCCAAAACAACTCTTTCTGTATTTATGATTGTTTACAGTAATATTCTTAAAATATGTTGAAACTTTGCATTGAAGATTATGCACAAGGCTCAAGTCTCTGATTTAGAGGATTGTTTTATTTAATCTCTCATTCAGAATATAGATAGAAAGAGAACGAAGTCTCATTCTACCTTGTTAAGTCCTACTAGTTTATTCTCATTAGACATAAACAGTATTTGAAAATACAATTCAATAATTAGATTTAGATTTCACAAGGATTTATTTCACCAAAATTTCATACTGTTGTACAATATTCAAGGTAAATGAATTATCTATCAATTTTGCTGTAGACAATGTAAAAACATACAGTCTCCCTGGAGGCAGTTAATACAAACTTTCAGAGTCAGGCAGACTTTAGTTCATCTGCCTACAAATAAGCATCTAGTTCACTAAGATACCTTCAAGTATGTGGACTGACATCCAGATACTGCTGTGTTCCATGTCACAGCCAGACACTCACTGACATCTCACACAGCAGCATTTTAGGTGAATCTAGGTGTCTGCATATGAGGACCTGGGTCAAACTCATATTTTAGAATGGGAAGATTGTCTCTACAACTACTAGAGATTAATAAGTTAAAGTTCATTTTTAAGTGGTTAAATTTGGGGGCAACTAACATTATGAGAAACTCTTGGTATGCTAAATAAGCATTCAATAGCAGTGTGATGGAATCACTTTATTCTTCTGTCCCTGTTTGAAAAAGGAAGGGGGGAAGGAGGTAAAATTTAAACCTTTGTCTTCTTCATAAGAATGCAATTTTAATGTATGTAAATGATTTGCTGAATGGATATCTGTAAGAAGAATAGAGCTGGTAATTTTGCTATCAAACCTCTAAGTAAGAGAAACTGAAACCACATTTTTAGCATTCTTTCATGTTATAACCTAAAATATATGTATGTGTATATGTATCTATACACATATGTAATGAAGCTTTCCGGTTTCTATTTGTAATCCATATTTACATTACTGTGGTTTTATTAGGATCAGGTGAATCAACATTTCCCATTTTATCTTATGCTTTGGTTTCCACCTGAAAACTCTGAGTGAAAAATCACCAGTTTTACTTAATTTCCTACTGAGTTCTTCCAGTATACTACAGACAGAAAACATTATTCAGCCCAGATATGCTCTTAAAGACACCCCCACACGTTGAATTCAGGACTCGCAATACTCAGGAGACTTGCAGCCCAACCTCTTATCTCTTCTTTTTCCTTCTCCCTTGTCACAAGCTGAAACAAAAGTCATAATGCAAAACGTTAAAAAAGAAACCAAAAAACAAGTAAAGTCATAAATGTGACAGAACCAGCCAAGACTACCTTTTACTGCTTTTCTAAAAAGCCACTGGGGAAAATTACTGAAGGCCTTCAGGGGACAACAGTAAAAATAAGGCTGGGGTATCCCCTAAAGGGAGCTAACAGGAGCTTTTGTTTCCTTTTTAAATTACTTTTTATTTTCCATGGCAGGGAAAGGCAGCTTTCTCTTCCCCTCGTGACAAATAAAAGGAAAAAATTGTAACATTTTCATATTAATAGTTAAACAGAAAAATTCTTTGACTATGAGTTTAGAACATCCTGCTGTTTGTTTTAATGGGAGGCCAATGCAGCTGAACATCTGGACCCCTCTGCATTTGAATAACATAAGGTAAGATTCAGATAGTGAATGGATATTAATATTAAACAGCACCTGGATTTTCTTCTGTAACACTGTACATATGGAGTTTTCATTTGCAGAACTGGAGAATGAAACCAATGAAATAATTTTGGGAGGTAGACAGTTTGGATGGCAGGTTACTGAACAGCTGTTATCTTGGAGTTTTACATCCTGAGAAAACAATTCTAGTTATGTTTTACTCTTGGCTTTCGTAGGTACTCAAATACTACTAAATAGCTGTTCACAAATAGAGAGGGGCAGAACTACAAAACTCCTGTACTGAGCTAAAGAGGGAGAAAAAAATCTGTTACCAAATCTAACACATATAAAGTATTCCATAAAAAAGCAAGCTGCTATTTTGCTTGTTTGAAGCTGTTCTTTTCAGCTGTACTTTCAGAACAGAAGCAAAGGATATTATGTAAAATCACTCTAAAATTTAAAACAATAAAAATAAAAATTAACTTTTGGTCTTCCTGGATTCATCTATGGTTTATGGATATAAAGCACTTTTCCCACCAGAGTACATTTAACTAAATTTGTGTACAGATCTGTTTCAGCTTTCTAAATTTGTGGTAAAATAAAAAGGAGGAGGACGGGTGAGGTGAAAAAATTTTCCTCTTCATTAGCAGATATATAAGGTCAACAGAACTACCTCATAGTAGGAAATCAGTAAAACCAAGAGAATTTTAAAAAAGAACAACACAAACCTTTAAAAAAATCCAAGCATGGTTAAACAATGAACATGATTTCTACTCCTCTACCTCTCTATAACAACATGCAAACAAAAAAGAAACAACCCAACACTGTGGTTCAAGATGTTACTACATGGGAATCTCCCACTTCTTGGTTATTCATCCTATAAAGTAGAATTTCATAGTCCGTAGTCAAAATGTCCAGCTATTTTGACAAGACTGTGCAATATGATACAATACAGAGTATTTCAGAAGGGTACATAGAAGGTCAAAAAGACTCTTTTAGCTCTTATTATTGTTCACCAAAAGCAAATATTCACTTTTAGAACTCGAGGGGTGAATTCAGAATCCTACTGCTGTCTCAGAAATACTAAGAAGTACTATGATGATTGTGCCACTCAAAAGTATTTAGAAAAATACTTTACACTATCAAATTGCAAGATGGATACTTTCTTCTCTGTCACTATAACCTGAGACCAAATAATTCAATATTAAATTAACCTGAATTTCATATTGTGTTTTTCTGGCAGATTTCACAGATATTGATCCTATTCCTAGACGAATGCTGGATTCTCCCTCTTGTTAATCTGCTGATATGCTCCAGTTCAATGACAGTTGGTCACAGTTTTGATCTTAGGATGTTCTCAGCATGTTATGGGAACAGGCATTACAATATGATGTCTACACAGCATGGGAACTGTTACATTGATGTTGCTTTCATCTTCTCATCTTCTCTGTTCTTTTGTCACTTCATTTTTTTAAATTTTTTTTTGGCTGTGATAGTTGTGGCTAGTTTTCTATGAACAGTTAACATGAACAACTGTATGAACAGTGCTCATTTTTTTACTTTTCTTGGAAATCTAGGGGGAAAAAAAGGAAGGTTAAAAATCAGCAAGTTGGTTTTTAGGTTTTTTGGGGTTTATTTCCCCCTCAAGATGCAAGATCTCTCATCTTTTTTAATACTGGTTCGGACAATACATTGATTTGAGGAATAGACATCTATTAAGATAAATGTCTCTATTAACATCCTCCTATACAACAGTTTCATTACCTATAAAAAATAATTTAACTGACCAATATACTGTATACCTGAAATCACTAATGTTATCTGAAATGAATAAGACTTTCAGATCTCTCTTTTGTATTAACAGGGGAGGTCAAAGTAGTTTGAGAATTGAGGCTGAATTAGAATCAAGTCAAAGGAGGAAATCTACTGAAGCAGACACTGTCTTTCAAATCAGGTCAATCATATCTCTGGGCTGTGGAAGCTCCCTTAGAAACAGTAAAATTAACTTTTTTTTAAGCTAATTTCACCTTTCCTTTAACTTGGATGGCACAATATACAACAGCTGAGATTCAGATACAATTTGAATTCCTGTGCGGACATGTTTCTTCTGTGGTATCCTGAAAATATTAGCCTTATTCGGTATTGCATGCAAGTGTTTAGCAGCCATTCTTACCTTACAACGATCCTAACTGAGGAAAGAGAAAAAGACTACAAGATTTCTATAAGCTGCGTATTCTATTTAATTGAAAAAAATCTCTGTTTCTATATTATTGTTATTAGTGCTACATGCTATTCTTTGGATGTTACTGTTAAATACATGGCGCTGATCTGGATCCTCACTGATGTATAGTAATTGTTGCATGGCTTTCCATGGCTATTGTCCCATTTACACAAACAATAAACTATGACAGAAATAATGCATTGCACAGACAAATCGGACTAGAAGTACACAATTTTGAGAATCTTTTTATTAAAACTATGATGCCTTAATCTTCTACAGCTTCCACATCACCTTCTGTCTCTTAAGCACTAAAGAGTTTCTTGGGAATCTCCTCATTTATATCAAAATCGTGTCTCAGTAAAAATAGTGACTTTTTCAGCACTTTCCTTGAACTGTTTATCTGACACTTTAAGAGAGGGATTTCCAGCCCAATGTGATCAAAATTATGTCCCCACTTTCTCCTGCTACTTGATAAGTGAGTGGATGTGTTACGTCGGCCAGTGCTACAGCTCCTCACTTTCTCTTTAATCCTGTACCATTGGTTATTTACTTCTTATATCTGAAAATATTGCAATGATGCTATTATTACATATGATTTCTCAGGGAACATCAAAGTACAAGTATCATAGAATGGTAGTTCATTAGGATATCTATTTTAATCTGCCAGCAGTGGAAGTAAAACTAGTGTTACTGATGTAGCTTGAAGGTTTTCCTACTTAATTGTTTCTAAAACTGCATGGAACAGTGGAACACTGATTAATGATGGGAAGGAAATACATTTTCTGAATTGCTAATAGGAGCTATGTTAAAAGAATGTGAATCTCATAAATGTGAACTATGAGATTTTAATTTGTTTGTCCACTCAACTAGGGAGGAATCTGCTTTGGTAACCATAGCTGCTGACCATGATAAATAACTCATTAGAAGAATGTCTGACTTAAGTTAAAAATATAGCAGTCATAGATTAAATATAGTATAAAGACCTAGTTTTAAGAAGAGGCAAATTAACTTTGAAATTACAATCAGAGTTTCTTCTACAGAACTCAATACTGAATCCAAAAATAAATAAAAGATCAACCTGAATAAACACTATCAGACAATTAATTTAGTAACACAGTGAAAACCACATAGCATAATAAAATGTGAACCTAAAATGGAACAACAGTCTTCAAAGGACAGGGAAAAGAACAAAAACCTTATTAAAACTGGCTTCTAAGGCTTGGGTATGTGAACTCTGACATCCTTTTTTTTTTTTTTTTCTGAGCACTCAAGCTCAAGGAACAGTGCTATTAGGTACTGTAAATGTTCCTGTATTACATGAAGTTATACTCATTCAACATAGTTGAATTATACCCTTTCTGCCTTCAGTTATAGCAGTCTATGATAACAATTACATGCCATTACATCAGTAATAACTTTGCGTCATTCCATTGCAGTCCAAAATATTCCACAGATTCTATGATGTCATGTCTTTCTCATGTTGAACTAGTGGTTATGAAAATCGACTTATTCCATTTATCACTATTCTAGTACCCATAAGTTTTACACATTAATTAATATTGTAATTAATCGATTATTAAGTGTAGTTTGTGAAATTAGAAAATGGAAAAAAATAAAGTGGAGTCAAATTTCAGAACATTTTCTTTCAAAACTTGAATGATTTTGTTGTTTTAATTTTTTATTTAATTTTCTATCTTTTATTTTATTTTATTTCTTCATCTTTCACTTTCTATTCTTATTTCCACTAACTGTAGTTTATTATCACCTGTGCTGGGATATGGGTTTGAAGACCATGTTTCTCCCATCCTTATTTTCTGTTATTTAAATAAGTTTTTTGCATTTATTTTGCAATCGGGCATTATGTAATTATCTCCCAGTCTTCTTCTCCACTAACTTTAAAAATGTTCTTATTAATGTGCCAGTTGATATAAGAAGAATAAATCAATGCCAGTGAAACTGACATTTATCTTAAAAAGCCAAAACTTAAATTCTGCACACACAAAGAGAAAAGCATTTCAATAGAAGGTTCCAATTTCCAATTTCAACACATTATAGTCAATTTTGATCCAATGAAACATAAAACTTCCTGGAAGTACTCTGCATATTCTGTAATGGCACTATTTGCTGAAGTAGCAATAATATTCAAATGTACTTTTTTTTACATAGCCAAAATCAGACCTTGGTTTTGAGGTCTTCCATCTGATCAATTTTTCTTTATCTGAGATATTGACATTCTGATAAGCTAAAGAGACAGTATGAGGCAGGTCTTAGGGGGTACGCTAGCAACTTAATGCAATGTTACCTACACATCTTTGAAGAGACATAGACTACAGGTAACAAGTCTCTCCTGAGAGACCCAATAAGAAACTGGGGACAAATGTCAATCTCTGGCCATAAAGCTGTTGCACTGACTGGTTCGTGTCCATACTGCTTAGAAAAAGTTTTTACAGCAAGTTAAGAGATTTTTAAGAGAGCTAGGCAGAGCCAGTTAGACAGCTGAATTTGAATTTTGTGAGTTTGCATAGTCACATCCAGGACTTTTTAAACACAGAATTAGTTGTAAGGGTGCAACGTAATGTTACGTTCAAAATCTAGTGTTCAAAATGTGGACTTGTTCCAAGCAAAAAACTAAGAATATGTTACTACAAAAATACAATAGGCTTTTAGCATTATCTATCCAATTGCAAACATACTAACTCTCACAGTCCATCTTATCCAAATTGATATTGAAAAGTCTCAGCAGTAATACCATTAAAATTGTTACACACAAGTACTCTAGTGTCTATCCTTTGGTGTTAAGCTCACACTTCCAGTGTCCATCTGTGTAGCATGTTGAGTGGGAACAGTCTCCTTCAAGCAATGTTGACAGCTTACCCCTAGTCACTGGTATCCTGTGCTCATTGACAATGTCTGACCAGTTTTTATGTCTTACATTATATTTTTACTTCAATATTTTAGCAGTTTAAGGACAATAGTAATGGACAGATGCCTTTTCAAATGAAATTAATGTTTTAAACATATATCATAATTCAGTCTAATAAATGGAACTGAAAGTGGTGATTGAAGGATCCTAAACTTGAAATTGAAGGAATACAAGCTGGTATATTGTCAGCTTAGCAGAGAAGAATTTTTTCATTTGCCAACAAGAGCAGACATCTTAGTCAATATTAAATCTTGTGAATTGACCCAACTTGTTAAATGAGAAAGTACCTTAAATGTGAGAAGTGACTTGAATAAAGTCAATAACAGTTCTCATTATCTACTAGAAGAATCGTATTTAACACTGTGCATTTGAGACACTGATTTTTTTATTTTTTTTATTTTTCTGATGATTGCTTCACACCTTTACTTGATTTCATCATTATGTCATTCATGTTTTATTGTAGTACTGAGGAAAATAATGATGCCCAAACCAAATACATTATTTATTGTCAGTGTAACATTAGGCAATTATCCATCTGTGTTATGTAAATCAATAAGGAAAAGCAAGAATACATTAGAAATGAAAGGTTTTCTTGAAATAAAAAACCAGAACTATTACAGTTCTAAAATGCTTTTTTCAAATCACTTCATCTTTATATCTCCAAGCAAATTAAGAATGGCCAAAAGACAGGATGCCTTGAATAAATAAATATAGAGGATTATTGTTGTTTTGGTTTTATAACAACAACAACAAAACAGAAGGCCTTCTGACTTCAAAAAGATTTTCCTTTCATCTGGGGAGTCTTGGATTTCTGCTGCTTGTATGTTAGCTGCTGGCAATACATTCCTTAGAATTAATATTTACAAATTGTCTCCTAAGTATTCACTGGAAATAAGTTTCTAAAATCACAAAAAAATCTATGATTCTATAAGGTTAAATTTTGCAATGAAGATATTAGATCAGCATTACAAGCAGTGTTGGGACATAAAACAATCTTTTTGAGGACACTGTTTTGTACGCATGGACCAAGAATATTTGAAATATACATAGTCTACACAGTTTAGTATCTTGTCTCTACTATCTGCCAAAGATAGAAGAATATATCTATCTATATTTAACTTCTTCTCTACAAAATTGAAATTTAAACACCAGTTCACATACATACTTTTATTGAATCTTTCTGCACTTTCTGACTGGTGGAGGAGAGGGGAAAACAAAAGCAAAAAGGAAAAAAAAAAATTTCAAAAAGCAAATAAGCAGAAGTATGAAGAATAGATAAATCCTTTCATCTTTTGTGTTTTGGATCTTAACATCTTGTGATGCAAGGGAATTATTTTAATTATATAAGTTCCAAGAGGGCTTCAGTTCAACGTATCAAAATGGTATTATTTTTTTTGTGGGGAAGGACTAGTTAACTGTGTCAGAAATTTAAATGCCATTGTGTTTCTTTTCAGCAATTTATGTTAAATTTATCCTTAGAGTCAGATTTCCCAAGATAATTTTACGTTTTCAGTAGAGTATCCAACAGCAGTAAAACATTTAACTGTTTTCCACGGTGAAGAACTTTAGTTCGAACTTATTTGTGAACTGCAGCTTTTAACTGTGCAAAATTAGTGCCTTTAAAATGTGACAAAGAATGTTAATTCTCCTAGCATTTGATTTTTTATATAACCTTTGGGCAGAGAGGGTTTGGAGATTTTTGCTTGATTGTTTGGTTTCAGATTCGTCTGAAACTATTTTCAGCTCAGGATTCTGCCACGTTCTCCATGCACATCACAGCTTAAATACCTACAATTACTAAACTGGATTTAGTTAGATCTGCTGCTTCACCTAACACAAGGTGGAATTCCCGTCCCTCGTGACCTTTTTGTGATTATGTGTGCGTATGTAGTTAAAAACATGGTCATATAATTCAGAGATACCCTTATCATGCATATGCATGTGCAATTATTGTTTCCAAATGCATTATTCAACAAAAGTAAACCTTTGCATAATGGCTGAAATTCCTTTGCTGTTTGTAGCTTTTCCATTTCTTTTCTTTTCCATTTTACCAATGCTTTTCTTCAAAGTAGCTCAATATGTGCTCTATATTAATGAATAAAGAGATGTCGCAAGTATGATACCAAGATTCTGTTTTTTCTTCTTTTGTTAGTGGAAAATTATCATAATTTTAGCTGTAACGGTGAGACTACTCAGGGAGTAATAAATAATTCTCAGAGCACATAGTGTTTTAACACTTTCCATTATTTCTTTAATTTATTTAATTGTACATTAGCAATTCAAACATAGACATAAACATTCTGGAAAGATCAACTCAGGTAATGAGATTCTATTTTTAAATTTATAATCAGTTTAAATCCTATTTACACAGTTCATTCCAACAACTTAAGCTGAGTTTGATTAATTAATTGTCCCAAACTCAGATCAATGAAGGCATCATAAATTAGCATTGAGTTATGAATTAAACTAGGTGATTTGCTCCCTTGCACCAGTTAACTCTTATACAGGCATTCATGTACTTGCTTAGGCTTGTTAATTTGAATGCTTTCTAGCAAGCTTGCAAGGAAAGAAGAAAATCTAAGGCTTTTGTGCTTGTGATGACAGGCAAATATTGAAGATAGTGTACATCTTCAGACATACCAGAGAAGGCATTTTCAAATTTCTTACACAGTTCGAAAAATCCTAGAGCACAAAACAAAATTTGAATGGATTCTATTGTTTATTAAAACTGACGAAAAGTATACAGAACTTATAGACTTCAAATAGATAATTTAAGTAAGATCTTTCTTTCTGTTTGTTTGTTTGTTTAAATATCTTTGCAATGGAAGTACTCAGAGAAAAAAATATAATTTAAAACTCTATGGAGATGCACGTATATTAGTTTGGTTAATCACAGAGCAAAAAGTCAGATAAAATGTCACAGAAAACAGAGAAATCCACATTGTTAGGGATAAGGACTATGAAGAAAGTTACTGACAAAAATGGAAGACCTTCTCCTGATGTCATTGAAGTAAAAAATGTTGTCTTTTGGGAAGATACAAACCAAACTGTACAGTTAATGAATACAGAGACAAGCTGTCATACATAAAAGTAAGAAAACAAACTTCAAAATGTTGGTATTAGGACACTCTGAGTCTCATTAAAGATAAGTAGGATTAGCAGGAGATGTAATATTGGAGTATTGGTTCATTCTTGGAGGAGATCTTGGTCTTTAGGAAACTACTGGGCAGCTGCAAAGTATTTATATTAAGGCCTGTCTTTTGCCACATGTGAACTAGGAGAACCATGTTCCTTGATTATTATTAACCTCATGCAAGTGTCTGGTTATAGAATCTTTGATATTCAAGACAAGGCAGTGGTTGAAACATATTGTCAAATAATAGGCTCAACACATAAAGAAACCGCAAGATTTAGTGATTTTCTTTAGTTCAATCTGAAGATGCTGATTTTTTTAGTCAAAAGCAAAGCAAGGACTTTTATTCAGCCACAGAGTCACTAAGTTGTTAAATTCCTCACTTAAAGCCTACTTGTGGAAGGCACCAAGTGGAACAACAGGGATTGCCTGATCTAATTCAAAATATGTACCATGCTGAGCTTTCTGGTACAGCTAGAAAGCAAATATTTGCAAAGGAAATTGAATTACTGTTTAAATGCCAAACATTCACTAAAAAGTGCTGGAACCATTATTGCAGCTAGAAGATACACCCTTGAAGCAATTACATTTTAATAAAGTACATTTATATTATAAACAAAAAGAAAACAATTTTTACTATATTACTGTCACTTTCTCTGGCTGGGAGGATTTCCCATAAGTATCTGCATAACCACACAACTGATCTGCTTGAAATCCCTATTGAAAATCATTCTTTGACTAGGAAACAGGTTCTTCAGAATACCCACTGTCGTGATGCTGAGTGCACTGACCCATAGACAGACCTCTGCTGTTTCCTTGTGACTTTCTGATTCTCTGTTCTCCACGTGTCTTTATCATATTGTTCCAGTTAACACAGAGTGTACCATATCTATATTAGGGGTAGATTTTTCTTTAGCTTCTGTACAACATCAGTCACAGTCGTTTTAAGTGTTTACTTTCTGTATTACAGGGTTAATTGGCTAATGCCTGGATAAATGGGAAAGGTGACTAAGAAAAACAAGCACATATTTGGCCGACAGCATTTGCTATTCAGAGGTCTGCTTCTCCAGTGGAAATATTTCATAAGTCTGCAAGTTGAAAAAGGTTGAAAATGACTCATCTAGCAAAATAGTAATGTATTCAATTACTTTGATTCATAGACTGCAAGACTGGGAAGCAGTGTGTGAACAGATTCTTCTCAGGACAGTTTTGTACCATATGCATCAAATTTCTTGTATATGGGATGTTCAGATAGAGTTAGTCATAGCTGATGTGTGTTATGACCTTTTCAAACTGGAAGCTCACTTCATAGGCATCCAAACCTTAATATCGCGCCGAGAGGCCCTAAATTAGTAGCAGGTTCTGTCGTCGTCAACTGCATCATTATACAACGAGGTACCAATATTTGAGGGAAAGTAGGTCTTTATTCACATGAAGATTATGAAGATAAACAAAACATAATAATTACCTAAAATGTTGTTCTTTCTATATCCTATATGCAAGTTTCATGAAGACCTGAATATGGGAAAACACAAATATCAAGCAAAAAACCCTTATTTTTTTTTTTTAATTCACCCCTGCTACCATTAAATCTAGAACCTTGGCTGTATTATGACATTTTAAGAAGGCTGAAACAGAAATGTACTAGAAGAATTTTCTTATTTTGTAATCCCCAGAAAATAGGTAAAACTGAATTATGGATTCATATAATGTGATTTTGCTTGCTTTCGTTGTGTTAATACTACCATCATTTGCAGAAAGCATTTTACTTCTTTTACCCTGGCTCAGTTTTCTGAGCAGTTTCTTCCACAAATTGTCTCATTTGCTGGGTCAGATGAGTGTTAATTCTAGCACCAGAAAGAATACAAGGCCAGGACAGAACAGATTTAGGCTTGAACTATAACATAACTAGAGTTTGATAAAACAATTAGATAGCGTGTGTCAGGATAAATCTTTTTTTGTATAAGTAGTCATAAGTACTTTAGAGCTGCTTTGTTATGCAGAACTACTGATGAGTTATAGCTGTTTATTTATTTATTCTTATATTAGCATTTCTTGAAACCTCTAGAGGCCTAGGAGCCATTTTTGTGTTTTCATGCATCTGGCAACTTAGAGGTTACTCTCATACAGCATTTGCTTCCCTTTATTCGTATCAAAGAAAACAGAAAGGACACTCCAGCCATTCTTTAGCCATGGCTGTTTGGAAAAAAGTTTTATTTTTTTTATTAACCCACTTGATTAACTCTCCACCCTTAAGATACTTGGGATCATTTGAAGACAGTACATACTGAGAATATAGAGCTGGGTTCACTGAAGGGTTAGTTGCTCTTATCTTTAGTAAACAGTTGCCAGATCTGCCTAAAACAATCACAAATTATTGCAGCTCAGCTGCACACTAGCTGAATCTGCCATATGGCAGTGCTGTGGAAATCATCCAGACATACTAAGGAGTTATTTCTTTTTTTAGCTTCCTCCTTACCCTAATAAACCATGTTTATTTGTTATTTTCACTGGGTTTTTTTGTTATATAAACATAGCGGGAAAAACTAATGTGTTTTATAAATTATGGCTGCTATAAAGCAACAGTTCTGTTAGTGGCTGAAGCAGCATGAAAATTCAGCTTTCCTTTTTGGTTCTAATCACTCTTGGGTCTGATATACACTCCGCACTAGACCATGGCATAGTTCTTACTCAGCTTATCACAGTGCTTTATTTATTTATTTTTTATGTTTGTGTTAAAATCATTGGAGTCCTTCTGCCTCAGTGTCTCAGAATCATGTACTCTTAATGTGATAACATTCCAGGAGGTGAAAATTTTCCTTCCTTTACCACTTAGCTCCATAGCATGACTGTACCCCATGGGTTCTTCTGCATTTATTTTGCTTAGTACAACAGTCAAATAAGCTTTTCAGAGATGACAGTGATACCTCTAGCTGTTTGGGCCCACACAAATGCTTTTGGAAGTTGTCTGCAGTTTGGAGCTGATGAAGAGCCCACCCTTAGACAACACAAATCTTTTCCTAGGTTCCTTCTGCTGCTTTTATTCAAACTGATTGCTATTAAACATTAATTTCCACTTTTAGTGACCAATTTTTATTTTATTCGAATGTATTTGAAATAGATACGAGTTTTAAACTCTAATTTTCCCTCATAGAACAGAATACTTCATTCATATAGTTGAGACATATTATAGTGTCTCTCAGTTTGTTTTACAGATGCTAAAACTGATTGCTTATGTCAGTTGCTGATATATACTTGAATTCACATAGATAAGAAACTATAACTGGGTATTTAACTAAAATAAAAGCAGATTAAAATTGCATAACTATTTTGAAGTTGGAAAGCATAAATTCATATCAGCTTCATTTGATCCGCTTTGCTAACCATCTAGTTGCCACTGTTAAAGTTAATGGAGAGAAATAGAGGCAAATTCAGGCAATCTCCTTCAGGAAGTATATCTCTTTCCAATAATTTTACACCACATTTATTTAGTAAATATATTTCTAAAAGTATAAAAATTGTTGGTTTAAAACATTTCTAAAAATTAGGAATTAAAATGTATTGCTTGGATTAGCCATCAAAAGATATCACTCACAAAGTAAATAAAAACTTAAGTGGCTTTTTCTAAACATCCTAGATCTTTCTGTAATCTTGTCTGTTTTGGCTTTTTTTTTTCTGACTGTTCAGCAAACTGGACTTCCACTGAACTTAGACCGTTCAAATACAGTCCATTTCATGTCCTTTCCTTGTTCCTTTTATAACTAGCTTGGTCACTTATAAAATTTTTACTTATAGATGATCTCTATTTGAAACTTTGAGTCAGAGAAATTTTTCAGTCAAATGAAACAATACCATGTGTCAACTTTATGGTTTGCATTTATTTTTTTTTGTCAGTTTTGATTTTTTTTAGTAAAATGTTTACTGAATCAGCACTTTTTATATGTTTCTCCATGTCAAACTTTCAGCTGGAGTATTATAATCCAGAGAAAGCTATTTGAAAAATAACACAATTCTTGAAACTTTCAGATCTAGTACAAAATTCTTCATTTGAGACCAATGTGTCCTAGACTTTATAAAAGTTTACTTGTCAGTGTGTAGTAAAACACAACACTGCAAAATGTTCAATTCTTTTGTCTTTTGAAATTTGTTTTGCTCTAGAAAAAAAAAAAAATTCAGATAACATTTTTAATAACACAACCAGCTTGGTACATTGGTGCATTAAAATTCAGCTACTACTTCATACGTCCTAACATCCTTGTAGGGTAGGTGCATATCAACTTTGCTTTTCCCTCCACTGTGGCCAGTTATATCTAAAACTTGAAATGTAATAATCTGAAAGGAGCAATGGTAAAATCATATTATGAATTAAATTTTGAGGATAAATTTAGTGACATATCCCAGCAAAATGCATTCACGTAAAATGTTGGTTGCTCGCTACTATTAATTTTTACATGGGTAGTCTGGCCCAAAGTACACTGAAGTCAGTAAAAAGCTACTTGCTGAACTTGTTGGGCTTCTGATCAAGCCATGAAGCCATTTTCATTTAGCCATTTTCACCTGCAGAGTTTAAATTACCTTCCAAAGAAAAGCATTATTCATCATTTCTTCCCTTATTAAAAAAAAAAAAAAAAAAAAAAAAAAAAAAAAAAAAGAAAAATAAAAAGAAAAAAAGAAAAAAAGACAAATAGATAAAGACAAGCACCTCATCCAGACTCACTAAGCAATTAATTATAAGAACTAAATATAGAACCCAATCTTTACTTGTATATTCAAAACAGTAATAGCAGAAGTACAATATTGAGTAACAGCAGAGCAGTGCACAGAAGTCCTCAATAATTGTGTTGCATCGTCTTTGAAGATGTATTCAGATGAAGGAAGAATTATTCATACTATATTTTATAAGTCTCTTGGATTTTGCTGTTAATATTTTTTTCTGTTTAATATTTGTTAAATAATCAGATGAAGTCTAATCGGTCTTTACAGAAACACTTTTATTTTCTACTTTTTAATCAAAGGCAATGGAAAAACAGCTTTGTGTGCAGTGTAGCCCTTTATCCATTAATATGGTGTAAATAAAATTGGTCTTTATCATGTCAGTTCTTTAAAACAACTTGCAGAAATCTACTCTGTAAATTTATTATAATTACATATTATATATTACTTCTTTTCCAACAAAAATGTGTGTGCATGACCATGTATCACCTATATGATTCTTCAGTTTTAGTTCTCAGATCTTCCATTCAACAGGGTTATTCTTTCTGTAGATAGAATAAAATTATGAAGTCTTATAAGACCAAGATTTAAGCAACTGCAGAACACATGAAGTTTCTGTCCTACAATAGATAAGAAAAGCTATGAATAACTGAGATTTTGTCAGATCTTACATATTTCTGCAAGGGGGTTCTGGGATTTCGGTATTGTTCCTTGGGTTCTGTTGCTATTTCTTGAAGAAATTAGGTCAATTCTTCGTTTTCATAAATGATATGCAAAACTAATTTTTCTATTAGTTCAGGGGGTTCATTACTTCCATTTTGAACTGTCAGACCTAATTTCACATCATTTTCTCTCCATGGGGAATTTTCTAAAATTTCTTAATGGAACTAATATATGCTCTTTCATTTAAGAACCAGATAAGTAACACATTATTTGTTACAAGATCAGCTATCCATCAGTTAAATCTTTTTATGGACATCCAGGTTTTGGGGCCATCTAACACTACCTAAATAACAACGTGTCTAAATTACTGTGTGAAAACATTTAGGAAGTTACACAATAATTACACATACGTGTGTTCATATGTACATGTTTTTGTAAGTATGTGTACATGGAAGACTTGGACTCAAAATACTTCTGAGAGAAATATATATAACAAGCAAATGTTTCTTGTATTTTGCCCAAAGTTTATGCCATTTTTTTTCATATTCTCATAAATTTTAGGACATTTCAGTACACTCAGTGTACTGAAATTTCATTTTAATATGGCCAGATGCTCTATCAGAAGACATTTAGTTTTGAGTTTTTCCTTTTACAGCTCCATTATAACAAAGCAGAAGAAAATTTAGCAGCATTTCAGGGTAGAAAGAGAAGATTGTCTTAACTGAATAAAAGTGAGAAAAATGTTTTTGCGGAATATAATTTGCAAGTTGACCAAATTGGCTCTTTGCCCTTGTAGACCACTTCAGGAGACCTTTACCACTCCCCAGTAGTGGAGCTCTGCCTTTCAGGAAGTGGAAGTAGTTCTGAATAATCTGAATGGAAAGACAAGCTGGAGAAGAGTCTGTGCAATCACATCAGAGTATGTAAGAATGAACTTTGCACTGTGCACCACACCAAAGACCTACCTACCTTTGCTTTCCAGCAAACCTTTACCTGTCTCTGTATTCAAACTGAACCCCAGTATTTCCCCAGGGTTCAAGCACTGCTTTGGAGAACAGTTGAGTGAGGGACTCCAAAAGGAGAGAAGAATGCAATTCATTATGGAAACTACCTTTACTGTGGGGATGTATTTTACAATCTTCCTTTTCTGATTACAGAATATGGCTACACGTTCAATTTATAAAATCAGGAATTACTACATGTTATGATCTGTGAAAATTCAATAATTGATAATCACTACATTAATCTTCTACTCAAGCAGAAAAGTATCTTGATAGTTAGTAATGAGGATAGGGAACATAATTGTCCATTGTGGAAGATGTGGCATTCAAGCAATTGATGATCTTGGAGAGGCCAAGTCTACTGGGCTCGTAAATAGGGTTTCAGAAGCCTGTATGTCATTAATGCACCCTGTAACTTATAATATGTCTTTGGGAAAAGTAAAATATATATGGACCAAAGGGTGGAATGTAGCAATCCTGAAAGGGAGAGGGTTACACATCTAAGAGTCACTGATTCCCACAGCAATTTACCTGAGCAGACACATGCCCATGCTGTGCTGCACATGCATACCCTTTGGCTGCAGGGTAAGTACAGCCAGCTCACATGCAGGCAGCTCCCACTTGTTACCAGCAATTAAGTCACCTGCATGGTCTTTCATTTATCTAAAAAGACAGAGGCAAGTTCTCATGAGAACATCATTCAGAAACAAAGTATTTTTCTCATGAAGTATGTAAAGAGTAGCTCAAAGGACCGAAAAAGAGAGTTTCTTCTCATGGTTGGGATGCGCTCTACCCTGCACAGTGCTCCAGGAGAAAATCTGAATGGGCTCTGTCTGATGCTGCACAAACACAGGTGCACATAGGGACGTAAGTTTTACATGCTAACTGTATTCCTCCTCTTGCTCTGTCTGATTAAAGCAATTATTTAATTAAACCATTTATTGTTGGACCTTTCACATTTAGATCCAGAAAGACCTGCATCACCTCACTCTCACCTCACTGCTCACCCTCAGTGCAGAAAGGCGTGTCTTGAAAAACATGGGGAGAAAATGGAAGACATAGCTATGCAGTTTATGCTTTTGGATGCTGGGAACATAGAAAAAATACTTGTAATTTAGGAAAGAAAGAAAGGAAGAAAGGAAGAGAGAAAGAAAGGAAGAGAGAGAGAAAGAAAGGAAGAGAGAGAGAAAGAGAGAAAGAAAGAAATATGACTACACAAAATACCTGTTGACCATAAATTTCTGTGTCTCAGAGTGTAGCTCTCTGCAGTGCCCACTGAACGTATCCATTATCTAGATGTGGATCTGTAACAAACTCTGCAGAAAAAGTTCCTTCTGCTTTTCCAGTCAGATGATAGTGACCAAATATTAAATAAAATTAATCTTAATGGAGGTAATTATTTCAGAAAATTAAATTGAAATACATCACTAGAAAAAATTAAACCACCAAATATGCTTGGCCATTTCTGGCCAAGAAATTTCTGTAGTTAGAAGAAATGAGTTCCATATTCTCTAAAACTGAATTGTGTTCTGTAGGCAAGTATGGTCTTAGCTAACACTAGGGGAAAAAAAAAATATATATATATATATAAAGATGCAATTATTGTTTTCCCTCCATTCATAAATTAAAACATAAGTCAAATGAATTTTAAAAGACACTTAATTCTGGAGATAGAAGCAGGATTCAAAGAAGTACTGAAAAAAATTCCATGTCCATATACTAGTAACACATGAAAAATCACAGAATCCCTTTTAACACTATATGGAGTTCTATCTCCAGTAAATCTGAGTACACTAACCAGCTTCCAAAGGAGTTATTTCAATGAAAGAAGTGTTTCATCATTGTGCTATACTGACATACGATGCAATATATGTTATTTGGTGCATGTTTCTATAGGCGCTGAGATTACAAGTTTACGGAATAACACTGAACAAAAAGGTTATAAAATTAGTCATCAGAAGTAATGCAACTGTAAAAAACATCTTTGAGAAAGTATTACTATATATAAATTTTTACAGCCTTTCTTTAAATCTAAATGTTGAACTCATACCGGTGCTATGAGTTGTGGCTTTTAATGTGGCTTTTTTCTATTACTGTTTTTTTCATTTGCTCATTGTTTGCTGGGTGGCATTTGAGTACAAAAGTGTCACTGGGTTCTGTAAATATAAACATTGATGTCTGTACTGTTTTCAGATGGATCCTAGCCTTCTGTGATCACTCATGAAAGGACAAGCACATTTGTTCTTCAGAAACTCTGTATCTGCAAGATTAGGTTTTTTCTTCTATATTTCCAGAGACACTCCTTAGGCTGCTGACCTCTTCCTCAAACAGAAGCTTTTTGATTTTTACACACATCAAGAGTTCTGTGTTGATACAGAGGAAGGTGGTGGGAAAGGGTCAAAAGTAAATTCCAAGCTAGTTCTGCTTTGATATCAGAGGAGAGCCTTGTCTACACCTAAAGAGAAAATCTGCTCAAATTTTCAAGTCTGCAAAACATTTTTAGATTTATTCTGAATGTGTGTGTATTTAAACATGTATTAGAAAAGCAATTGGTCTAGTAAGTCTTAAAGCAGTTAATGAAAATTCTTTAGTACAATTTGCCAAGAGAAGACGAAAAGGAGTGTGGATATGTATTCTTATGACTGTCCTGTAGCAGTCAGGTCAGGAAGTATATATGGCACTTTAAACTTCTTTAGTGATCCCCAGTAAATCTACTCTGCTTCTAAATACATAGTTAAGTTTAATAACATACCATGTGCAAAGGAAAAAAAAGGAGATCAATATTTTAATTTATCTTCATCAATGACTTGTTGGTGTTCGTGTTAATAGGCCTGTTCTATTGACCTCTGTGACAGTGCTGATACTAAAACTTCAGCCGACCAGTGCAAGTTTGCACTCCAGTACTAGATTTCTGTATTGTACAACCAATGTCCA
The DNA here is from genome assembly GCA_013400375.1 of Thinocorus orbignyianus. Lineage (NCBI taxonomy): Eukaryota > Metazoa > Chordata > Aves > Ciconiiformes > Thinocoridae > Thinocorus > Thinocorus orbignyianus. The sequence continues at coordinate 77,262 of VXBW01005894.1, read as the reverse complement.
TGTATGGGATTTTTTTTTTTTTTTTCCGAAAGAGTATTAAAAAAAAAGTGCATAAAACTCATGTACACGGTAGTTACTGACCAGTTATACACTTTCCGGTTATGCAGCAGTCAAAAACGGTGTATAAACATGAGGTATGGTAAATTGTCATAACAGACTTTAATCAGTGTCAATAAAGAAATTGTGACCCTACTACTTCACATTTTCTTTTTGCCTATTTTGCATTCTTCACAGTGATGTGAACCTACAATAATAAGAAACATTTATTTTTAAACTATTACCTCTGAATCTGGTAGAAGGCAGGCTAAATAATAGGACATATACTGTACTTTTATTTTGAGTTTATTGGAAGAGGAAGGGAAACATTATATATAAACACACAATTCCCTGTAATAATTTGATCGAAAGAGTGAATATCTTTAAAATCAGGTGAAGTTTGGAGGTGGTCTTTGAGAACACAGCTGCAGGATTTGTGACTGTTGTTTGCCCAATGTCAGACAAAGTATATCGAGATTCAGATATTCTGTAGATTCTTATTCTACATCTGTAAGAATTTTATGACTGGGGGGAAAAACACAACAGCCAGTATATTAATTTTGAATTTAGATTGCTCCTTGATGTCAGTGTCATGAAATTTTTACAGCCTTTCTATGTATGGGATTTCAATATTCAATTCTTTGGATATGGTAATATATTCAATATTCAATTCAGCAGGTTTTTTTAAAACTATGATTTAATTTGTTTTGTTCCTTCTGCAAAGTGTCTGATAACATGTTGTGACCTTTTCATTATGAAATTTCAAACACTGGTTTCACAAGGCTGCTAGTGACATATCTGCCAACAACTTCAGATAAAGTGAAAGTTTCCCTTCTGCTCAATATCTGGAATAGGTTTAGAAGTAACACTAAGGCCATCTTTGAACATATTGATAACAAGTGCAGTCAACAATTAGGTCTAAATTATTTTTTCAACTAAGTTCATGGACATGAAGTTCCATACAAGACATTTAGAAATGAAATGGTACATGACAGCCACGTGGTATATACAATAAACACACTTTTAATCCAATTAGTGGAAAATGCCGGCTACAATTTTAACTTTTGGGAGAAGAAAAAAAAAGAGAAGAAGAAAGGAAGAAAGAAAGAAAGGAAG
>VXBW01005894.1:50013-76009 GCA_013400375.1 Thinocorus orbignyianus | reverse complement strand
AAGAAAGGAAGAAAGGAAGAAAGGAAGAAAGGAAGAAAGGAAGAAAGAAAGAAAGGAAGAAAGAAAGAAAGGAAGAAAGGAAGAAAGGAAGAAAGGAAGAAAGGAAGAAAGGAAGAAAGGAAGAAAGAAAAAGAAAGCCCTACAAGTTAGGTAAGCACTTAAGATGACAGCTAAATTATTTGTCCTATTGACATATATATTGATTTAATTTTAATGGCAATTCATAGAGTCCTAGAACAGTTAGAGTTGGAAGAATCTCAAAGATCATTGAGTTCCAACCCCCCTGCCATGGGCAAGGACACCTTCTACTAGACCAAGTTGCTCAAAACCCCATCCAGCCTGGCCTTGAACACTTCCAGGGATGGGGCAGCCACAAATTCTCTGGGCAACCTATTCCATTGTCTCACCATCCTCATAGGAAAGAATTTCTTTCTAGTACCTAATCTAAATCTCCCCTCTTCCAATTTAAAACCGTTACTCCTTGTCCTGTCACTACACTTCCTGACCAAGAGTCCCTCTCCAGCTCTCCTGTAGGCTCTCTTCAGATACTGGAAGGCTGCTAGAAGGTCTCCCTGGAACTTTCTCTTCTCCAGGCTGAACAATCCCACTCTCTCAGCCTGTCCTCATAAGAGAGGTGCTCCAGCCCTCTGATCATCTTCGTGGCCCTCTGCTGGACCTGTTCCAACAGGTCCATGTCCTTCCTGTGTTGAAGACTCCAGAGCTGGACACAGTACTCTAGGCGGGGTCTGACAAGAGCAGAGTAGAGGGGTAAAGTCCAGAGTCTTAGAGTTGTTCCTTCCACCTGCAGATAAGTTCCTTCCACCTGACCTTAATTAAGTGGTTCTAGACAAATTCCCTGGTTGCTAACATAAAGGGTTCTTGTTATATGATCCTGTCTTACTGGACAATCATTCTAATAGATACCATGAAAACTATAATGAATATATTTCAGAGTCTAATACTTTCCACTGGCAATGGATTTTATGGAGATTTCTTCATTTCAAGAATTCCTGAATGTTCTGAGATGATAATTCATACTCTTTTCTGATGAATGGTACCTATGCATGTAGACACTTTCTATTAGACAATATAATTTATTTGAAGGGAAGGTTATTCAGGACTTTTATGTAATAGGTTCTACAACAGCTACACAGAATCCTATGGAGTTCTAGATCTACAAGCCAGTAGGAAGATTTTTGTTTCTTTTAAAATAAAAAAGGGGAATAACACTTAAATAAAGACAGTTACCCATAAACACCAGAATCTACTGCCAGTTGCTAGGTTTAAAAAGAGACAGTCTCAGTTAAAAGTGAATGAAGATTTAAGCTTCATCTAAAACCTAGACTTCATACAATAAAGAATTCACATGGTAAGTACATTGATTAAGCTTATAGAAATAAATAAAAAAAAAAAGTATTTTTTCAAGACCAGTCTAGATATTTATAACTAAAATTATTAACATTATAAACTAGAATTATAATTAAAAATCAAGATCACATGTACTTTTCCATTAAAGGAAATTACTGTTATAATAATATTTTTAACACATCGATTGCATTTAAGATCTGGTGCTTAATTCAAATCCATGGAAAACCCTGGACAAGCTCTCACCTAAAATAAAGATACACTTTTATGAAATATTCAAGAAAAGATGAAAAACACCCTGAAGCTTTAATAATTATTTTAGATAAGCATTATAGTCTTTACAATGCAACACTCTATAACATAGTCTGAGGAAATTATTTCAAATTAGAATTTTCAACATAATGCATAGATACCCTTAACTGAAATAAAAAATTACTTACATCATCACATGTCAACTGATAGGAAAATAAAAAAAATAATCAACAATCTAAGCAAAAGGATATGACCACGAAACTCATGATTAATTTAGGAAAACTAAATAGAAAACACAATGCTTGTGTTTTAGTGGAAAGTTATCCTCTTTATTGCACTTCCACACATCAAAAGAGAGTTAAATCAGAAGGGTAAGGGTGCTAACCAGGTCTAAATTACACAATGGTGCACCATGCTCTTCCAGCAGTCATGAGTCTGATTGTCTATTCATTCAGATAGCTTGTGCCATAAACTACAGATTCTCAGAAGAATTTCTCTCTCCCATTTCAAAATGACATTTTAACTTTTAGGGTGTTTAAGATTCTTTTTACTGCTTTATTTTCTGTTCTGCCTATTGATTTTTCTAACCTTTTGACAGTAGCTTTACTTACCTTTTCTTTCTGTATAATTCTTTTAAATTACATTCAGACCATAAGACAAATTCTAATCTCCATTATACAAAAATACAGTAAATCCACAAAAGTTAAAAGAAATGGATTAGATTCATACTGACTTATTCTGATCAAAAGTAGATCTATTGGCTTTCAGTATTTCAGCTCTTAATGCTGGGAAAAGAGTAATGAGCCAAGTCAATTCCCTGTGGAACTACACTCATGTCTGCTGAGTTCTAGTACAAGAAACCAGACACTTTCTTTATAATCTCTCTCTCTCTCTCTTTTTTTTTTTTCTTTCCCCCCCCCAAATCTCTGAAACATAAATCTTAAAGTCTAAGAATTTTGAAGGTATCATTGTAAATACTATTATGAGTCTGACTGCAGTTCTTGAGGCACTTGCTTAACTGTGTGGCACGTGTGCGTAATTTTGTATCCCAAACTTTTGTTCCTTATTGGTCTATTTCAGGTGTGCTACTCCAACACTCCAAATGTTACATTTTAGACATGCCTGTAGAAGCACTGTTCCCTCTGTTTATGCTTCAAAGTTTCCAAATATCATATATTTTAAAAGATAACTAGATAAAATAAATAACTAAAAAGCTTCAAAAAGAAATAACATTACTTAGATTTAAAAAAAAAATAAATCTGTGTTTTCCACAGTTGAAATTGGAAATATCGGGGGAGAGGGAAGGAGGGGGATCTGACTAAAAATTTTTTTATGACTCACATTTCATAGAATCATAAAACTATTTGGGTTGGAAGGGACCTTCAAAGACCATCTGGTCCAAATCCTTCCTTAGACAGGGGTATCTTCTGCTAGACAAGGTTGCTCAGAGTCCAATCCAATCTAACCTTGAAAATTTCCAGGGATGGGATATTCACTTTGAGCTTCTTTGAGCAACATTTTCTTGTGTCACACAAAACTTACTGTAAAAATATCTTCCTTATATCTAAGTTAAATTTACCCTTTTTCAGTTGCCCCTTATCCTGTCACCAGAGACTTAGGTAAAAAGACTCTCTCTGTCTGAGTTCCCCTTTGAGTATTGAAAGGCCTCCTCTCTAAACTGAGCAATCTAACCCTTCTCAAACTTTCTTCATAGGTGAGCTAGCAAATACATAAATGGAGCACCCTTCCTGTCAGGACAGGAGGAGAGAACTGGGTTGTTTAGCCTGGGGAAGAGAAGGCTCCATGGATACCTTATTGCAAATTTTCAGTACCTAAAGGGTGCTTATAAGAAAGACGAGGACAAACTTTTTAGCAGGGCCTGTTGCAATAGGGCGAAGGGTAATGATTTTAAAGTGTGTTCTGGGCACAGAAGGACAATCACCTCCCTACAACCACCTACTCACCACACTATTCCCAATACAGGCCAGGATGCTGTTGGCCTTCTTGACCACCTGGGCACACTGCTGGCTCATATTCAGCTGACAGTTGACCAACAGCTACAGGTCCTTTCCTGTCAGGCTGCTCTCCAACCACTCTTCCCCAAGCCTGAAGCGCTGCATGGAGTTGTTGTGCCCCAAGTCCGGGACCTGGCACTTGACCTTACTGAATCTCATCCCACTGGCCTCCAGATGGGGTCTCACTAGAGCAGAGTAGAGGGCCAGAATCATCTCCCTCAACCTGATTGCCACTCATCTTTTGATGCAGCCTGGGATACGAATGGCTTTCTGGGCTGCAAGCACATATGGCCAATTCGTACCCAGCTTTTCATTCACTAGTATCCCCAAGTCCTTCTCCTTAGGGCTTCTCTAAATCCATCCATCCATCCCCCTGTTGTTATTGATACTGAGGACTGCCCCAAGCCAGGTGCAGGACCTTGAACTTGGCCTTATTGAACTTCAGGAAGTTCACATAGGCTCACTCTTCAAGCTTGTCATGGTCCTTCTCAATGGCATACCCTCCTTCCAGAAAACCAACTGCACCACTCAGCTTGGTGCTATGTGAACACTTGCTGAGGGTGTACTCAATCCCACTACGCCATTAATAAAGATATTAAATAGTATTTGTCCCAGTATGGAACTTTGAGGGACACTACTTGTTACTGGTATCCATTTCATCATTGAGCTGATGACTGCAACTCTGTGGATGTTGCCATCAATCCCTTGCCTTGTCCATCTAGCAGTTTTCTGTAACATCTCTCCAATTTAGCAGCGTGAATACTGTGGAGGACTACAAAATGCCTTACAGAAATCCAAGTGGATGACATGAGTGGCTCTTCCATTGTCTGCTGATGCAGACATCCCACCATAGAAGGTCACAGTATTAGTCAGGTATAATTTGCTCTTCACTGGCAGTCACTGAAAGTCAATGTCTTGCTGCCATGACTTTTCAAATATGATGGAATCATGATATCACTTGTTGTGGTTTAACCCAAGCTGGCAGCTACGTGCACATGCTGCAAGCAAAACAAAGAATTCATTCATTACTTCCAATTGACAGGCAGATATCCAGATATCTCTAGGAAAGCAGTGCTCCATCACATGTAATGGTCTCTTGGGAAGACAAAATTCCATAATCACAAACATCCACCCTTTACTTCTTCTTCACCTAGCCTTATATTCTGAGCATGACATCATATGGAACGGAATATTCCTTTGGTTAACTGAGATCAGCTGTCCTGGTTGAGTCCCTTTTAAACTTCTTGTGCACTCCCAACCTACTCACTGGCTAGGTGGCATGAGGAGCAGAAAAGGTCTTGGCTGCCCAGAAACAACTAAAAACACCAGTATGCTATCCACGCTATCTCTCAGCCCAAATAAGAAACATAGCACACCAGGTGCTAGCAAGAAAGTTAATTCCACCCCAGCTGAAACCATGACATCACTGTACGCAATATTTCCAATATCCTGCTCCTTTCTAGCAATAAGGAAGATGTTGAATCTTTTAGATTAAAAGATCAGTGGGTTTTGTGAGATTTTCACTGCTTAGGCTATATTTCAAAAATACTGCATACACTTGACAATTCCACATTAAAAAGAAAATAGCAAGTCCCTTAAAATTTTATATATAACATTTTCTTGTATCATATAATTACTGGTTCGTGCAAACATAATTCTTCATCTTAAAACCACCTATAAGTTATTAACTTCTAAAACTCTACTTTCAGCATGAATGCAGTTCTTTGGATTTAATAAGTCTGAAATGGCTGAAACCGTAGGATTATATTTTAGAGGATTTCAGCATACAAATAATAGAAAAATTGTTTCATACATCATCAGTGGAACAGCTAAATCAACATTAAAAATATTTTTTTTTAAGTCAAGACTTGTTTAGAACTGTGTTCTTTATTATTTATCCTTTTATTATACTTCAGTCTAGAGGTACTCATGCCAGGACTTTTTTGGCCTCCTCCAAAAAATATTTCTTCCTCATCCTGTATGTGGTATTCATCATAAGCTTTTACACCAGATATGTCCCTCTGCACATGAACATAAACAGCCTTTCCTTCAGGTCTTTCAAGAACCCTTTATTTGATTTAGGAAATTAACCACTTTTTTGGGGGAAAGAGGGAGTGTGGAGAGATGAGCCTCTCTGTTGGGACACCTGTATTGTAATGTGTAACAATATTTAACAAATTTCAAACACAGTACAACCAGCTGGTCAAAAGAAGCGATCGAATATCCTGCTGTTTGAAGTGTTGGTGCAGCCTCACCTTGAGTACTGTGTACAGTTCTGGACCCTAGAATTTAAGAAGGTCCTTGACTGTATCCTGAGGAGGACAACAAAGCCGGTGAAAGGGCAGGAAGAAGTGTTCTGTGAGGAACAGCTAAGGAATTTGGGATTGCCTACTTTGCACACAAGGAGGCTGAGTGGCAACTTCATTTCCCTGCACAGTTTCCTGAGGAGAAGTGGAGAGGTGGGTGTTGGTCTCATCTTCCTGGGATCCAGTGGCAGGATACATGGGACTGATTCAAAGCTGTATCAGTGGAGCTTCAGACTGGATGTCAGGAAACATTTCTTCACCGAGAGGGTGGTCAAACATTGCAACAGGCTTCCTAGAGAGGTGGTGGATGCTCAGGTTTGTCAGTGTTTAAGAGGTATTTGGACAATGCCATTCTTAACATGTTTTAGCTTTTTGGTCAGCCCTGAGTTGATCAAGCAGTTGGACTAGACGGCTGCTGTCTCTTCCATCTGAAATAATTCTATTCTATTCTATTCTATTCTATTCTATTCTATTCTATTCTATTCTATTCTATTCTATTCTATCCCACTTTTAATATTGTGCAAAAGAGACTTTTTTCCCTTCCAGATATGCCATTACAGAGAATGTTTTTGCTCAGGCCTGTAGTGATTGGGTGAGGAACACAAAGAAGACAGATTGAGGGACATGAATAAATGATTGACTGATATTTGAATTAGATATTTTGGTCTTACAAGACATGGCATTCCATCATTCCCTCAGGCTACATAGAAAATTAAAGTCTTCACGATATCAAGCCTTTAATGCTTCTTCAGTTCCAAAAGCAATATTTTCATTTAGATTGTAGACAAACATTTCACCACAATTTCCGATAAGTTATTAGTAATGTTAAATTAGTAATTTTAATTTGGTACCAAAACATTTAATGACTTTTTGATGACTTTTTTGATGACTTTCCACATAGGTCTTACATCCAAGGCTATATAAGACCATATGGGAAGTGTAGTAAGAAGCACATGATTTTCATTTTTCAGTTGTTATTTTTTATAATCAAAATTTTGGAAAGTATCTGAAAGTTGCTAGTCCAATTGTCTTAGAAAATTGCAGTATGAGACAGTGATTAAAAAAAAAAATCTGGAATATGTCACCAGTATGTTTCACACGTGAACAGAGAGAGATGAAAGGAATTGGTTGGCATTCTGATGAAGAGAGGTGGTACTTGGTAAAGCATTTTTGATTGACAACACAATTACATAGAGATGTTTCCTAGTAAACTTTTGTCGAAAGTACTATTCTACCAAAATATTTTGAGATACCTGTCAAAATTGGGCCTATGAAAAGAAACAATCGACTTAAGCAAACAGAATACATGCAGTGGTAATCCAATACTTACCCATGATTACTGAAAGGCTCCAGTAAATTCCCCAAAATTTATATTGCTGATAGTTTTGGTATAGTCAGAGTAATAGTGACCAGACCTGGGCAATTTTTTATTTTATTTTTTGAAAATATAGGGAAACTTTTAAGATCTCTTTTTCAGGGCTCTTCTTTTTTCCAGATAGCAGCATATAACAGAAAGTTGATTCATCTGTTACCTTCAGTATTTTTACTTTATATTTCCCACAATCTAATTTAGTTTCCAAACCTAAACTTCTCACTGAACTAGAAAAGCGAAACAATTGCTTCAGGCTAAATTAAATTTGTTAACTCTTCTCAACAGAACAAGGATATAAATGATGTCTCAGGAATGGGTGCAGAGACCAGCAGATACCGTATCATCATTTAAAAATAAAGCATTGCCAAATTCATTAACATTTGTTTACACAAAAAAATATTAAAGTAAGTGCAAATGTGAATCCTTAAAGTAAATGACCGCACTGATATTTTTTGTAAATATATGGACACATTCATATATGAAAAAAATGGTTTGTTTTGTAATATTTTTATTGATTTTTCCAGTTTCCAGTCAGCAGTGTTTCTTTTTTCATCCCGTCATTTCTACATCTGTACAATAACTGGTTTTACAGCCATATGTCCAACTTCAAAAGTGCCCTGAATTCATGACCGATACAATTTGAGTGCACTTTTGGAGGAAAACTCACTTAGAGAGTCAACAGGGGATTGAATTTGCTACCAGAGTATAAGCAGCCAATAGGGGTGATGTGAGCTGTTGCTGGGTAACTTGGTTTATTGTATGCTAAATTACTTTGTGAATACACATTGGTTTGTATCATACTGTCTGACATTTTGACCTGTGCTAATAAACCCAGTTTCAGAGGAGGTTAGTTGGAATGCAGAAATTAGATTCCTTAAAGCAAAATGATATGGGGTGAATTCCACACTGAAGTAATAGTTCTGAGTCTAGCACTCTTTTCTGTGCTGTCCTATTCACTGTCTCCACTAATTAATCTATGAGTGTACTTGTGTACCTCAGCTGCAGCGGTATCATCTTGACTTGTTCTATTCCCGTTTATCATAATCAAGTGTCATGATTTGCTATTACCCAAGGTAAGTTCACATAGGTGAGCTCACAATGTGATTATTTAGCACAAGTGCCTCATGTTCTGTGGCTCACGCTGAGGTCTGAGACTTAAATGAGCCACAGAGCTTAAAGAAAGTCCAGGCTTATCTGGAGAGCACTCTAATGCACAAGCATCTGTGAGGACAAATGAAGGGAAAGGGAACACTTAGCACCCATCCAGCATCACAGCAGAGAACAGAGGTTGCACTGAGTTATGCCAATGACAGGAAAGGTAGAACTGAGAATAAATATAACTCTCCTTAGCCGGAGGGTCTGAATTGTATTTTTGGCAGAGAAATGAACAGTGAACTGTATCTTGTAAAAATCATTTAACAGTTCTTTCAGATAATTTCATACAGTTGTAGAAAACTCACAGAGCCTTTCAAGAATAGACACGCTTAAAAAGTTAATCTAGGTTATTCTTACTGAATGGTGTGACTCAAAGTTGAGCATATGGATATGTTTTAAAAGTTTGTTCTCTATTGTGTTTGGCCTGCCTATATGCAAGAGATACCATTTGATAGAAAACAAACTGTCATAGATTGACACTACATAATTAAGGAGGACATTTTACCTTTCTTGCAGTTTTATTGTAACTTAAAATGCCGATTTCTCAGGTGAATTCTCAGTTAATTCTACTCAGCATATTTTTTTACCCAAGTAAATCAGATTTCTAGGTATGACATTGAATTCTGTTTTGAAAGTCAGGTGCAAAAATGAAGGAATACTATTCCTGAAAAGGAATTTGAAATTGAGTATTTGAAGTTGCAATTGTTGAGAGAAAAAGTGATTTTTATTTTCTAATTTTTGATCATTAAAAAAAAAAATATTTGTCAAAAGTTTATCAGCTATGTCTTGGTGCAAAAATCTCTTTGACCACTTAGTCAAATGAAGGAATTTAGGGTGGAAATATTTATTTTGCAAAAAATTTGTGTGGAAATCATGTAGTTTTTTTCAAGATTTCTCTCACTTATCAACCCAGGTCCTAGGAGTTTTGATGCTTTCAGACTGCTGCAAGATTCCTGAATTTTCTCTAAGTTCTTGCAGCTAAGAACAGAGCCTGAAAGATATCTCCCTAAAATATCAAGTTATGTAATAAGCTGTCACTTGCCCCACAGATGGAAGTTCCCAAGAAATTCTGTTTTAGAAAGTCCACAAGATTTTTTTTTTTCTTTTTTGTGTGAAAATTTGGGAAACTCTTTCCAAAGGAAATTTGGTTTGTACTGATGATTTTTTTTTTAATTTGTAATTGAAATGTTGACATTTCCAAAAGCTCTGGAGCCTGGAAACAGTCCATAGATAACCAGTCCACCTTGTTTAACATGTTTTAAGTATCCTTCCTTTCTGCCATACAAAAAGAATTAGAAATGCTTCAGTTAGGAGTATGAGGTATTCCTAATATATGTAGGGTTTAAAAAAACAACAACAACAAAACAACAACAACAAAAACAAACCAAAACTCTTCTAGTTTATTCACTGAAGGATTCATTAACAATAAATTTTGTGGCTTTCAAAATAAATAGTCCAGCTTACTGAAGGCAAAGTGGAAAACAGTTTCTCTTAAAAAATAACAGGGCAAATGTTCCATCTATAAAACATTACGCAAAGGAAAACGTAAATGGATGGCTAGTGAATAAGAATAATTAGTCTCCACTACACCATTTCCTGAAATTGTGGAGTTTGTTTCCCTTGCAGCTTTACAGGCCATCTATAACAAAATGTCCCTCTCATAATTAAAAAAAAATAAAATAAAATAAATTCCTTTGGAGATCTTGGTTGTGGGTTCCATACAAGAAAACATTTACATGTTTTCACATTTCTTTCATCTGCAATTTATTTTTGGGTGTCTGATGCTCACAATAGTCAATCTGGCATTTAATTATGCTCATGTAACCTTTATTATCCCCAAACTGACTGAGTGAATCTCTTTTTTAACTGCAAAGGTGACAATGGAGCTTTTCATTCTCTTAAACTCTGAAGTACTCGTTAAAGGCATAAACTGTTTGAAGTAAAAATTCGACTCTTTATTACTGAAATTTATCTCAGAAAGAGGTCAGGCTAAAGAGTAGAAAAGAAGCAGGAAAATTTTACATTTCACATTAAATAATACATGCACAGCTCTCAGGAAAATCAAGCTGTGGAATAAACTTCTATGAAGTTTGTAGTTATTCAAGCTAGACTGACAATCTGTGGAAAGGACAGGAAATTCATCTGTTTGTTCTGACCTTTTTAAGTCTCTTTTCTTTAGAAGCAATTATAAAATCTGAAAGACAGTTAACTAGTTCATCCAGCAATTACTAATACAACATAGATTTATTTCTTACTGTTGTGGAAAGGATGGAGACATATTGTGATGATGCACTTCCCCCCCAACACACACCCAATCTGACCTTTTTCCAGGTGAGCCCTGCTCAAGTGATAACCACCAGTGATGGTCATGATGAATGTGTCTGGTCAAAGTGGATTTGGGGGAGGCAGATAATGACAAAATGGCTAAGGGCTAATTTATGGCAATACGCTTACCTAACCACAGTGATGGTCAGTTTCTGACTAAAGCCAAATTTGGGAGAGACCAACGTCTGCAGTGGATATGCAAATATGACTGTGAGTCAGTCATCTTACTCCATAAATAATTAGTAGCCCAAGCTCTCCTGCATACCAGCATTTCCCCTTGAATAGGGATGCATCTCAAGGTTATTTCTCAAGATTGAGAAATTCCTTGCTGCAACCGATTCTTGGTAGGTAATTAATAGCACGCTAAAATTTTAGCTAAGTGAAATAAAGGATTAATTACACAAATATAATCCTTTAGACATACACCATTGACCAAGTCTGTAACTAGGACTGGATCCAGCCACACCTAATCTCCTCTCTGAGAAGGAGTTTAGAAAACAAGGCGGTCATTTCTCAACCTCACAACTCAAAAGGAGGGTCTCCCTGATGATTTTTTCTGATGCTGTCCTCTGCGCAGTAAATAACCAAATATTCCTTGCCACTGAATCTTGTTAAATCACTGTCACATTTACTACAAATATCTCTTTTATATAAATAAATATACAGCTGCTTCTCTCTTATGAGTAAAGTTTTTCACTCCACCCGTGACATATGTAGAGGATCAAGAATATATATATTGTTGGTGGCAGATATTGAACCTAACAGTTTAAGTTACTTTTAGGGACTGCCTCCTTGGCCTCCGTCCCTGCCAAAGCAAGGGGAAAAAAACCCAAACTAAACCAAAACCCCAAAACTCAAAGAAAAGAGATAGAAAGGAAAGAGGAAAACACAGCAGTGTCCGACTGGGAATGTGTGTGCTGTGATCCCAACAGATGGCTGCTGTTTTCTGGGCACTGTCTTCAGATTTAGTGAATTTCATCAATGTCTCTGCCTGGCTTTAAATACTTCCAGGGATGAGGCCTCCACAACTTCCCAGGGCAACCTGTTCCAGTGCCTCACCACCCTCACAGTGAGAAATCTCTTGCTGATATCTAACCTAAATCTGCCCTCTTCCAGTTTGCTTGGTATGTGCCTGTTCTGAGTTTACATTGTTGAGGAGTATCTCTTTGCACTGCAATTCAGCTGTTTCCAGTCACACACTCCCAATGTCCCATGGCCAACAGCAGGTCTGAACACCTCTTTCATATAGTTTGAAGGTTTGCCCCAGGCAAGTAAGTTTTTGATTCACAGACTATGATCTGCAACATTTCCCTTTCCATTTGTAACAGTGATACTAATAAATCCCATCAGCCACAGGGCATTCAGCAAACTCACTAGAAGAGTGGAATTTAGTTCCTTGTTTTTCACTGTTCCTAACACTATGAACTATAGAACAACCTCATTTAATGGGGCTCCAGTTCTACAGGGTCCTTCCTCTTAGTCTTTTTCTCAGTCTAACTCAGATACTTCACATGCTTGTCAAATTTTGTGAAAATCAAATTCAGGAGCAGAAGGATTTGGGGGCAAAGTGCCTGTAGGAACCATGGTAAGGCCCTCACTAATTCTGTTTTAAATCTTATATCTACACCCTTGGCTTTTTTCTTTGTAAAATCCATTGTAAAACTCATTATTATAATCATAAAAAGATTGCTTTTAAAATTTTTGTACAAATCTGTCTACCAATATGCTGATTTAAGGGGTTTTTTTAAGCATTATATACTTCAAGTGACTGTTCTCCTTCACTTTAAAATGCATCAGATCTCTGACAGAGAAAAAATAGAATGCTATAAGAAACTATGCCAGTTTATCAGCAGTGATAAAGCTTGCATAACGTAATGACGTTAAATCTAAGACACTTGCTTTTGTTGAAGTTTAGATGGGTATCTCCCCAATGTTGTCTCCTTTGTAGACTGGGGAATTGTGCTAGGGAGAAAAACATGCTTTGCTTCAATAGTTTCATACTGTGGCGGATTAGTTTTGGCTATTAGCCATACTCCCATCCAAAACCTTGTTCACTTTGCCTCCTTAGTAAGACAGAAAGATAAAATTGGAAAAACAGGAATGAGGTAGCTTGAAGGTCAAGATAAATAGAGCAAAAATGTTTAGCAATTACTGTTGTGGGTAAAACAGATTCAGATTTTGGAAAATTAACCTTTTTATTTTTCATTTAGTCACCTAAGTGAATACAAAGTGGGTAAAAAAAAGCCGGCCATATCCAGAGAGCCAATGAGGTTTAAATTAGGAGCCCTTATCCGTCTTTTCACTGTAGAAGGAACTTAAGCACCTCAAGAAGGTAACACAGGCTAGATATAGTCTGCCTATTCCCTGCAATCACAAAGAACAGGAAATGTAAGTGTTCTTCATTTACTTCAGGTAGGTGTTTACTGAAGTGTCTGGGGGCTACCTTTTACTTCGTAGCCCAGTGGCCAGAGCCCAAAGAAAGAAATTGAGACACATTTTTATCTAGAGCTCTCTTTTATGAACCCTTGTTTTTTCATAACCATCCTGAGCACAGTAGTCATCAATCCTGTCCTCATGAAGATGAACCTCTGGTTAAGTAGAAATATGAGACAGCAGAGGAAATTACATGAGTTTTGCAATTTGGATGCTTTCTTGGGAAGAAAATGTGTATTTTAAATGCTTTTACACTACTGAATTAAATATTTCTACAAGGGAAAAGGTTGGGGTCTATGAGTATGAACATTTTTCATAAAATGAGAGGCTGAGAAAACTGTAACTGTTCAGCCTGGAGAGAGAAGACTCTGGGGGAATCTGATTCGTGTGTATAACTGCCTGATGGAGTACAGAAAAGAAAGGGTAGCCAGGCTATTTTCAGGGGTACCTAGTGACAAAACAAGAGGCAGTGTGGACAAATTCAGATATAGGAGGTTCCTTCTAAACACAAGAAAACACCTTTTACTTTCAAAAAGTAAAAGGACACTGAGACCAGTTGCCCTGGGTGGTTTAGTATTGTCCGTCTGTGGAAAAGTTCAAAAACCCAACTGAACATGCTCCTGGAAGATCTTCTTTAGATGACCCTGTTTGAGATGACCCTGCTTGAGCAGTGAAGCTGAACTAGATGATCTCAAAGTGTCCTTTCTTACTTAAATGATTCTATGACTGTGGAATCCTCATTTTTGTCCTTTGCCAGAGGAACCTTAAACATTGTTTACTTGGTCTAAGTTTTCTTTGACTAACCCATGAATATTTCTTACCTGACTACATGAAAAGTAGTTTGTTCCCCTTTTATACTTAGGACATTATGGTGTGCACTCAATTCTTAGTAGGTTTTAGGACTCAGATTACATTTTCTGAGTGACTACCCTCACAAATATTTTAGACCAAAAAAAAAGACAGAAGTTAGAATTACCAACTGTTACAGAAGACTTGGCAACATATGACTTTCCAAGGTTTACAATAAAAATTAAGATGGGTTCAGGTTACTTGTCTATATAAAATCAAATCATGGTAGGTTGGAGGTTAGCTCCTGTCCAGAAACTTGTCCAGAAGAGGTGTTTATTAGTACATTAAATTAAATACTCAAAGGAAATTCCAATGTAAAAGTGATATATACAATGAATTTGGGTAGTTAACATGTTTTAGGCAATTCTGGCTAGTAGAACATCTGGCTTATGCCAGGTCATGTATGAATCTTTGACATTTGACTTCAAATGCAAACAGACTTCAGCTGCAGTGAGCAACTGCTTCCAAAGTGCTGCAATGTTTTATCCATATCTTTGCATTGAGTTCCAGTATATTTTTTTCCCCAGAAGAAATTATGAAAATACAGACACTTTTGACAAGTCACAATGTTGACCGCTTTTCCAGTATTGCAATTTGTCAGTATCTCAAAAGAAAAGTTCTCACTTCTGCAGTTCTGTTTTATAGCTAAGGAAGATCAACAACAGGGGTTGGTTTTGTGTATTCTCTATGTTATATTGCTTTCCTTTGGGATTTCTGTTGTTGTTGTTTTTGTTTTGTTGCTGTTGTTGTTGTGGGGTTTTTTTGTCTGTTTGTTTTCTTTTTTGGGGGTGGGAGATGGGGGTGTAATGTGTCAATAATAAAAAAAAAAAATGCCTTTTCTTAAATCTTCAGTGAAGGAACAGAAGAGAGGTCAGGACAAGGAAACTGTCAGAGCTGATGAAAAATGGTGAAATTTGAAATTTATTTTGGTGATGACACCTAAGAGAAATCTTCAGATAACATTGCTCTGTCAATATTTTTTCTTAGTACAAATAGATCAATACCAGTTTTCCTAAACACTTTTCTACCTAATTTAAATTACTAGTTAATTTGCATGAAATTTACCGCCTCTTTTCTCATGGTAGGGAGGCAAACACAATCTCTGGAATAAGGCATCAAGAAAATAAATATTTTTCCCCCTTAAATTATAAAGATAACAAATCTACAAGATCCTGCAGCTATAATTAAAAATTTTCTATCCAAACGTGACTATATACAGATATTTGATATTCTAGAGTCCAGGGCTGCTATTCAGAGGGAATAGGACAAGCTACAGAAAAGAACTGACAGAAAACTCATGAAGCTGAACACGAGCGAAGTCTTAAACCTGGGTTGGAATAATTATATGCAATAGTATAAACTGGAGGCCAACTGACCAGGAAACAGCTCTGCAGAAAAGAGTCTGGGGGTCCTAGGGGACAAGAAGCAGTGTGGTCTATCAGCAAAGTTAGAAATAGCACCCCAGACTACATTGGCAAGAATCTAGCCAACAGTACAGGGCAGTGATCCTTCTCTACAATTTTGTGACTGCATCTGGAATACTGTGTTATGTTTTGGGTCTCTGAGTACAATAAGCTACTATGATTCTATTGTATTCTATGACACCTACTGGGTCATGTCCAAAATAAGACAACAAAGATGCAAACCTCCTTGGGATTCAGTCAAATCTAGGTTAAACCAGTCTAAGTCCATCTTCTTTCTCTCCACATACTTTCCTGAGTCATCTGTCCTTGCAATTCCACATGGTGCTGCTGCTCATGCAAGGATCAGTGGTCTAATACATTGATCTGATTGAAAGCCATGCAACTTTCTTGTAGATTTGCTCTTTACTTGGACCAAGACTGTTGACTAGCTTCTTTCCAGAAAAACATAGCTATGCTTCTTGAAGACTTGACCAAAATGAAACAAAAGAAAGACCATCTTTGTTAGCATGAGACAAAAATTATAGAGATTAATTGCTTAAGCTAATATATATCACAACCCTGAAGGATACTTGGTATGTAAGCAGGAATGTCATGGTCTACTGAACGAGATAGCTGGAAAGGCCCCAGTCAGTGGTACAACCAGTACAAACCAAAGCTATAGTTTGGAGGATGACCAACTCAGTAAAAGGAAAAAGTCACCATGACAATGACTAGGGACCTTTCTCCCAGAGACCACCAGCAGGCAGTGTGCATGTGCGGGGAGAAGGAGACCTATTATAATGAGTTCCTGGAATTGAGTAGTATAATTCTGCCTATTCGTAGAATTGATTGTAATAACCTTGCATATGCATGATTTATATTATAAATGCCATTCTGTTTTGCATTTTAGTGTGCCTTCCTTAGGAGGAGCAATTCCCACACACATCCGGCACCGTAATAAACATACCTGCTTTATAATTTTCATGGTTATAGAGTTTGCTCTGTGCATCAATCACTTTTTTATTAATTTTAATCAGGAAAAAAAAAAATTACAACTTCTAGCACCTGAAAAACATGTATGTTTTGCAATATTCATACATGGAATTACAGGAAATATCCAATGAGACAGTGAACAGTCCTAATTCAGATGCTCACATGATGAGTGGGGTCTTCTCTCTGGTGGCAAAAGTGGTGGTTATACAAACTCTTTTTAGTACAGTCTTCTTTAGAGGGAAAATGCTACTTAACTTCTGGTCCAAATAAGTTGCAGACAGATTTAGGTTTGAAGAAACAGCAGTGTGTAAGCCACAATATAGTTTATCAGCAAAACTTAATTGCTTTGGGAAATAGCTCTTCATGATCGTAAAACTGAGAAACAAAAAATGTTTGAATGCTTTGAATCTTGGCAGACACCAGGATTTTGTGAGAAGTCACACAGTGTTTATAAGTTTCATTCCAAAACAAAAAACCCAACCCCAAGACCAAATGTTGAGGTTTTTCTGGATAAAAATTATAAAGCTTATAGGCCATACATTATTTTTTGAAATGGAATTTCTGTATCTCTAACACCTGTCTGTAAGACATCTTACCCTTTCTGAGAAGTTTTCACTTGAAATGTCTATTGAAAGGATAAGAAAGTAAAACAAGTGATACAACATTTAACACATATTTGCATTTCTTATTTGTTTTTGTCTTAACCAGAAGGCAGATTCAATGTAAAGAGACAAGGCAAACACAGATATTGAAATGAGCCTGTATCATGAACATGTATGGGATTTCTCCGTTGTGTCACCTAGTAAATTCTCTTTCTTGGATCTAATTGGAATTCAACAAACACTAGCTCTATTTTTATTTTGAAGAAACAAACTGCTGAAAGAAAAAAAAAATCAATAGAAACTCCTGGGCAAAAGGAAAATGGGCAGTTGTCATACTGACTATTTGATTTTAAATGAAAGTATTCATCTTTAGAGGGTTTATTGACCTATAGAAAACATGGATTGAAGGGAATTAATTTGTAGAAAATGAAATGGCTGAAACTTCTTCATTATTTTTACACACTTGCCAGCAGTTTTCATCAACTGTACTCTTTCTATGTTAGGGTAGGCAGCAACGGCCAGAAGGCTCTGGAGTAGTGTATTATAAATGAAAATGTTATCTCTCAGAACCACTATAAAATACATTGAAACAAATGTCTTTGGTTTGGGAAATCCATATTTGTCAGCTACAATTGTCTCTATGTCACTACTACTCCTTTTGTACAGACCCTCTTCAATTTTATGCTTTTAAAACTTTACTTTCATGATCAATGTATTCCTCTTACAACATAGGAACAGTTTATAAAGTATGGATTGAACTCTTACATACTCCATAAGCTTAGAACTCTGTGAAGGGTCTGGAGTAAGGATTTTTTATAACTGAAATTAGTACTTGGTTGTTACTGGGAAATGCAACGCGAAAATCATTTCTGATCAGCAAAGTAATAAAATAAGGTAAGAGGTGAAATACTCACCTCATAGAAACAGTGATTTTTAATGCAGAACTATTAATATTTTCTTAAGAGAAAAATGTAGAATAAACATACTTTAGGCAATATCTGAGAATCCATTGTCATTGTGCAACCAAGTTGTGATTTTTGGGTTAAAAGAAATCATTATAGGATGGTGGGCTTTTGTTCCTGAAGATCTGAAAACTACAGAAAATAATAGTTATTTTAGATTCCTTGCTGTCTTGACAAAGGGTACTGAATTATCATGTTAAAATGAAAATATGAAATATATATTTTATGAAGGATTTATACATATCCATATTAAGATGTAGGCTAATGACTCTCTTAAAGATGTATAGAAACACCAGATAAAATCTTAAAGTTACATGCAAATTTCATTATTATTAAAGGGTTAGTAAGTTCATATTTTCCTTGTTAAATTAATCATTGTTTTAAAAATAGTCATGGAAAAGAGGATATATTCTTTGTTGGAAATTATATTTTAACTTCAAATCATGTTTGAAAATTCTTTCTGCCACAATTAGGCTCATTTAATGAAGTAGGGAATTCCACACCAACATTCCTTTAATATCACAAAAGGAAAGTTTCTTTTGTATTTTCAGAAGATTAAATTCAAGCCCACAAGTGGGAATGATTTAATTAGAATATAACATTTTTTAGATGATTAAGTGAAATTGCCTTGTAGAAGGTGAGGTCATTCAAAAATCGATTATACAGTGTGTGATCCAGGTGGCCATTTGCAGGCTCAGTTGTCAAATCATGAACACCATTGAAAAAGTACAAGTACAGTGATCGCTTTGTAATCAAGCCATGTGCTGATATAAATCTAAACCTCAATAACTCTGTACTGCAAGTAAATCGCAAGTAATCAGCTCCCTTTTTCTAGGAAAATATATAAGCAGATAAAGAACTGTAATACTTGGTTAATTAATTAGTGTTGTGGGCCTGAAAATAATGATTATAGTGAACGTGTAATATAATCTGAGCTATAAATGCTTAAATAGAATTTCTTTAATGCAATAAATACTGATAAGGTAAAATATGGATTTATGGAACTGTTGGTTTTGCATTTCACAAAAAAAAAAGACTTCTGTAAATAAAACACTGTAAGCAAAAGTACTCTTTTGTTTTTCCTAATATATTTTCAGTTTTTATATATAAACTATCTTTTAAAGTGACTGAAAACAAGTTGCAAGAGTTTACATCGGCAGCGAGGTCATATTTTGCACAAAAAAATATCAGAAATAGTTTCTACTGTGAGATATGGATGAAGTGATGTCTTTGTCTTGGTGAAAACTATAATCCTTTTCTTAAGCCTGAAGCCTTCTCTTTTTCATTGTTCTGACATGAAAATTCAACATGTAGACTTCAAATCACAGGAATTTAAAAATAAATAAATAAATAAATGAAAAAAGAAACACCACCAAACAGTGATATCTTTCTTACTAACGGCTGCCAACAGCTGCTTGGGAAGTGTATCATATCTGAGTACTCAGTGTATTTCAAAATGCAACATAGTTTTATTTATTAGGAAAATTTCTTTGAGAACATATCCACATACTGTTAAAAAGATATA
This sequence comes from Thinocorus orbignyianus, assembly GCA_013400375.1. NCBI lineage: Eukaryota > Metazoa > Chordata > Aves > Ciconiiformes > Thinocoridae > Thinocorus > Thinocorus orbignyianus. Next base: position 56,452 of record VXBW01005894.1, on the reverse strand, counting down.
AAATTATGGAGATTTATTGAATATTCTACACAATTGTGCAAAACCAGCCCACCAGGCTCACCACTGTCTTTTCATGCCAGATTTTACAACTGACTCCTGTACGCTCTCACAAAATAAACCAGGAAAAGAAATAGCTGTGCTGTTAAATACTTTTTAAAACCATAGGCACAAATTGTATAGTTCACTTTATACCAGGATAATTCTCATAATAAAGCTGAGGATATTTTGGTTTTCTGTAACTATTTTTAACTAGGGACTGACACCAGTTGTGTATGAGGGCAGAATCTAGTCCTGCTACTGTCATGAAAAATTACATACACATAGTGTTCTATGTATGCAACAATATTTGAAATTACTTTTGAATTTGTTTGGGTTTGTTCCATGTGGAGATGAATTGGTTGAAGCTGCAAGGAACCATTGCAGTGACATAATGTTCTTGTTATTAAATATTGCTATTCTTTGATAGAATCTCACACCAGTGGTTTATTCATCCCTAGAAACTCCAGTTCAGTTGGGAGTAAATGAGTTGCTGTCTTTGCATGTCTAGAAATAAACTATGGTACTTCTTGTTTAAGATATATGGGATTCTTGTTGAAGACATATGGGATAATAAAAAACAAGAGAGAGTATAGCATATGCTCCAACAAAGCGCAAAACTCAGAGAAATGAAAATGCAAGTCTAAACTATAGGCATAGTTGGTTCTGGTAAATTAGTCGCATAATCCTTTCAGATTCGGGAAAATGCCATGTCATCTGAACGATCCCTTGAACATGTCTCTTGAAGACTAATCTCACCACTTGAAGGTTAGTCAAGCTTGTTCTAATTTAACTGGTGACTTCAACTTCATTTAGCCTTCCTTTAATGGCTTACCAAATTCAATCAAAACTAGCAGGATTTTTCTGCTAATCACTTCTTTTGTCAATCAAGAATGTTTTCTGCTCTTATCAGAAAAATTCAATGCCAGTATGTTTTTCCTTACACTGATTAAGCCCATACACATGCTTTAGTTTATGTACATTAAGTTCAGGTGAGTTCAGAGAAAGGCTGCATTTTGCCTGTTATTTATTATTTATAGCACTTTTCTACAATACTTCTGTATTTCCAGGACCTGTTTTTACATCCATGAGATAAATACGAAATTGAAGATTGCCTCTGTTATCAAAAGCTTATAGTTTAAGCACATGGTAAGTAAGAACGGACAAAGAAATACAAAAAAAAAGATAACAATGAAATTATCATATACTTGTGACACGACACATTCATGAAAATATACCATGAGTCGTTGCAGAAATCATGTAAGAGCTAAATTTAATGGAGGACTTGAAAGTTACTTTGAAGATTTTTAAACAGGCATTTCTCCTGGTTTGAGGTAAAATAGAAACAACTTTCTGTTCAGTAATTTTATTTCTTAGCTAGTCCTCTTCTAACTCATGGAAATTAACAGCATATTGTGGAGAAAATTGTTTTTAGAATGATAAGACCAATGTTTGTACTTTATGCCGAGGTACGGAATGCAGGAAGGCTCTGGCTTACATTTAATACTATAACAACCAGCTAATTTTGTTATTTGGCCTATGGAGGATTGGAAACAGAAAAATGTAGAATAGTCACACTTGTGGGGAATAGGGTATAAGACAGGTGACCCAAATTTGGCCAGCTGGGGTATTACTTCCCATCTGCCTCATGCTCATTATAAAAGCTGAGGGATCAAAGGTTGAGTCCTCTTTCTTCGATGGCTGATGTCCAAAGAGGACCCTGTCTGTTCATCTGCCTTTGATCCTGATCCATGTGTTCCTGACTCCAGAGCTGGAATCAAGTTTCCATCCATCACTGAGTCTAGTCTGGGACTTCCCCAGTCCTTACTGATGACATCATCCTGAGAGTTTTGTATATATTATATCTATTTCATTATGTCCCTTTTATTTTCTTATTACCATTTCATCAAAGTAGATTAGATCCTTCCAACTCATGAATCTCTTCATCTCTCCTCCTCTTCTTCTGGAAGCGAGAAGTGAGGGGAGAGCATCCATTGCCATCATAGGCCAATTTCGCCTAAACCACGACAGCACTACATACTCACTGATAAACACGCTATTTCTTAAAGTATCGTTGAAGACATCCTGAAAAGCGTGAGAGAGACTGTAAAAGACTGTCAACCTGTTTCAGTCCTTTGCCCTGTACCTGCACACAGGTATAGTGGATGTTTTGCATACTGTGCCTAATCCTAGAAATAAAATGTTTTGCTGAAGTCAAGGGCAATGATAGACAAGTTGCTGTGGAATATAAATACACCATTTCTTTCTAAAGGATAATTATAGCATCTAACAAAACACCAATCCAAACCATTGAATGCTGGAGATATAAAAATACAAAAGCAACAACCAGCAATAGCACACCATCCACGGCAAACTATTTTTTTTTTTTTTTTAAAGCAGCATAGCACATATGTTTTTAATTTGCCGGTGATAGTCAGGAATGATCCTCACCAGTCTGACAGGAGAAAAGCTGAATGGTAGAGGGCCTAAGATTAGAGGGTATACATGGAAAGTACTTTGAAGACACCTACGCTACTTTGAATTATGGAGAGGTGATTCATGGGTTTATTCCTGTTTCTTATGTTTGTTTAAAGTCTTGGTTCTAAGTTTTAAAAGTAGTGATGAATACAACTCCAGCTGTATGAAATGCCAAACTTTAGAGTAAGAAATGAAGCATGACAGTAACATTCCTTCAACAGTCTCCAGTGTCTTAAGTTAGGTACCTTCCAATAAAGTTCAAGACACCAGACGTGTTTATCTTATTTAAAGAGTTATTTCTAAGCAGGGAGGTTATGTAATATGAAAATGTTGGGCAAAACCAAGTACTCTTTATGAAATTTTTTTACTTACAGAGTAAGGCTTTTCTAGAAAGTGGTCAACATAAATTGCCATCTTGGATTTCACATGCTTTGCATATACCTTTCTTACCTCTTCAGAAGCGACAAAGGCAAACTGAATTTATGACACTAAGTCAACAAAAGTTTAGGCAAATCTAGAATCTAACATTACTTAGAAAGCCACTCAGAATCTTTACTTTCAAACAGATGTAACTCATCACCAGTTCCACCAGAAACAAATCAGAAAAGCCCTACCATGAAAATGACAGCTTCCCAGTTTACCACAAAATTTGTTAAGAGATACTTTTTTTTTTTTTTTTTACTATTGTTTTTCTATATTGGGAAATAAGGCACATATATATATATTCAGAAAGATGTTTTTTGCTTAATAGGCACATATGTTCCTTACATAACATGATCACACTTAATGTTCTTAAGGCAATTAATCATCTGGTAACAGGACTAAAGATCCACAAGAACTTTGTAAACAAAAGGAAAATTGCCTTGCTTTGTCTTTAACAGGCACAGTTCCTGAAACATGACTGAGTCATCCTCATATAAAGTAAAATAAATTACAGTGGGCCGATGTGCAGTGACAGAGTAAAAAGTTACAGATTTAGAAACTGAACACAAGAACCTACTTTTATTCACAACGATGTATCAAAACATGTTCTGGTTTGGTTGTATGCAAATTTAAGCTGTATTCTGTGGAGTATAAATACATCTTTACTTACTCATTATTTGAAAAAACTTCCAAATTATTCTAACCCTAACAACCTTTACAGTATTTTCCTTCTTCATCTCTCTTTTTAAAAGCAATAAACTATTTAAAATTTAATGAGATTCCTATTTAGTTTAAAATTAACATCTGTTCTTCACAAGCACAACATGCTGTTTTATCTTGATTTAAGATTTTCATTTTTAAACATAGATTACATCATAAATCCAAGAGTATTTTCACAAGTTTCCTTTAAAATTTTTATTCCAGTTTGATCTTAAGAGCCATATAACTTCAATATACTATTTAGAAAGTAGCTATAAATAATAGTTATGTAGAATCTGAAAATAGAAACTACTCCTAAATTTACATTTACAATTATTTTCAGTTACACATTAAACAGATACAGTAGATTTAAAAAAGTCACACTAATTCCATGACGTCATGTACTACCACCTTTTTTGTTTTCTGCTTGCTTTGATTTTACTGGGACAGTTCCTGGAATATATTATTTTACACAAGTAAGAATAGTAAACTAATCTGGTTTGTAAAGATTAAATTATACCCTTCATTATTAACTAAGTGCATCAGAAAGCTGAAGAATATCCATTTACTTACTACCTGTAACATATTCTTGTGGAAGTTATCATGGTAACTATGTTATAATATTTCAGCTAGGTAATTAGTCGCTCTCCTAGGTAGAAGTCAGGTGTCAAAGTAAGAAAGTTGCATGCAACCTATGTGTCTAGTCCAGCCCTCTATCCCAAGGAAACACCATGTCATTCTTGACAGATGTTTGCCTGATCTATCTGAAATACCTTCAGTGACAGAGCTTGCACAATGCCCAAAAAAGTTTCTTTTTTTGTCTCTTCAAATTGCCACAATGTTCCTAATAACTAAACCAATATTTCTACATTAATATCTTCCTAACATCTTAAATAGCTGTTGATTTAGATGTCAGAACTGTTGGCATCACTGGGAACAGTTTCTATATATTTAGAATAGCATGCTGCAAGTGGTAGACTGTATTGACAAGATCTACATCTATACATATCTATATATAATTTAGTTTCCAAAGTGAAGTTGTATATTTTAAGTAGCATTAAAGCAACGTATTGTAAATAAGCAATATGAGAATGAGTTTTCGTAATCTACACAGATTTATTTTCACTGATATTAGTGGCAATTGCACTTGTGTTTTCAGTAGAAATAAGCATGAAAAGCTGTACTGCCTTCTCTGGAGCTGGACTTGTTCACCACAAATAGCGATTTAGCCCGTTGTCTTTTAAAGAATAAAATGTGTCCTCTCCACCATTTCTAATAATTTTAAGTTGTGACTTCTTATTGAAATATAAATACTTCTTATTTATCAATCAAATATGTTCACAAAGATTTTGTTCAGCCTTTGTAAAAAAAAATATATTTTTAGTGATTTTTAGAAAATTAATAAATAAATAATCTTCAAGCCCTGAGACATTTTGAATGCCAAGAGAGTAAATGCATTCTTTGCATGCAGATAGCTGAGCCTGGGCACTTGATCTAATAATCTGACCAGGGATGATGATTTATACTCTTAAATCTCTGTATGTCTCTCCATTATTTACTAAGATGTATAATTGGCAATGTCAGATGTAAACATCCGCACTCATTTCGGCATCTAGAAAACTATACTAATCACTCAAAGATGCACAAAATATTGATGTGCTTACTCTGTGGCAAGTCAGTCACTCAGAAAAGCAATCTCCAGAAGCACATGAGAGTGAATGCAGGAATCAAACTGTTCCACTATAAGAACTGTGGAAAAAAGTTCACTCAGAAATGTTCCTTTACAGGGACATCTCAACCTGCACAGTGGGGATAAGCCTCATAAATGAAATTCCTGTGAAATGGGGTTTGTACGTGGAGTCACTTCTGAGGAAACATCTTGAACAGCTATATGGTAAAAATAGCTTTGACAATGTTAGTCCTATAATTTATTTATATGAATGTTCTTCTTCTGCCCCCAAGACAATGAGGAATAATGGGGTAAAAGCACCAGGAATTGGAGAAATTGAAGTAATTGGAGAAATAATATAGATGAAGGATCTTGCATCAACCTTTACTTAAAACAAATATAATGATGGTAACTGATTTGCTAACTTTGGATCAAACTGGATACTTTGCAACAAGTTTTGTCTTAAATCTGTGAGTCTTAGTGTGCCATATAATGAGTCAGAAACCAAGGAGTGACAGGAATTTCTCCTTGTGTATTAGTCCTGCACCCTTGAACTCGAAGAAACAATTCGGAACACTGTATAAACTACACGTTTTTACTGGAAACTACATGCTGTGCAACAGATGCTTTTTCAAATATTGCCTGACTGTTCTCTCCAGAGCATAATTTCAAAATTAATTCTATTCATTTGCTTCAGCAATTCAGCAATGAGTCATCTTCCCATTGTCTGATCTATATTACTTATGATTCCTCTCTATAGCAAAAAAGAACAATTTAGTTGCTAGAATCTTTGTTAGAGAAGAATATCTGCACCTCTTATTCAGCAAATAAAAAATATCAAGAAAAGTGATTGCTGGATCCTAGGAAGTAGTAGTTCTTTAATAACGCTATTATAACATCACTAGAGACCAAGTGAATGTCAAAAACTTCACTTTATTGTCAAATTCAGTTTCCTCATCACTTTCTAAGATCCTAGGAAAATGTCAAGTAAATCCAACACAATTAGAGATATCCTTGACTGAAAGGCCACACTATTCTCCCTGAAGAAGTTATTAAAAGAACATTTTAGAGGCCATTTGCTCAGTACCTGTGGAGAACTGATAGCTTGTACTTCACATGTCCTTATAAAAAAAA
>VXBW01005894.1:32352-48683 GCA_013400375.1 Thinocorus orbignyianus | reverse complement strand
AAAAAAAAAAAAAAGAACCAAACCTGAACTCCATAAACTGTTTCTTAGAGGAAGAAAAAGATCATTTTTATTATAGCTTACAGACCCTGTCTTCCCCAAAACGTTTAATCATCTTGGAGCATGATTCTACAACCAAGGTATTTGACAGAAGGCAAACTGTCAATTCTTCAATACAGAAAATTTTTGGTCAGGATTAGATGAGCAATTAAAGATTTTTGTTGGAGTTTTACACTTGTAGTTTCAACATACCCCATTCCACCCCCTCCCCCAAATCAAATGTAGGTATGTAAGCACTCAGGTATTCCGATTCCCTTGTCATTAAAGACAGATAATCTTTACCGACAATGGAAATCTTCAAAGGAGTCCACAATCTCTCAAGATCTGATATTCTCTTCATATATGATGGTCATTTTTCCAGGAAGTATGAAAATAGGTAAATCGCTAGTCCACCTATTCAATCCCTACAGCATATATTTTTCCTGAATAGATTTCACTTAATAAGTTATATCTACAGTATGTCTCTTTTCATCCCAGACGTCTAGAATTCTAATTATCCCCTTCTCACTTTTCACCCTCTCTCCTTGTTATTCTAGTATTTTACCTTTAAGAACTCTCTAACAGACTGAATCACCGTAGTAGACATGTCAGATCAATAGCTTAACACTTAAACAATTTCTTTGTAGTTTTAATTATGTTTATTTCCCATGATTATGGACATGATAACCTTAATACTTTAATTATTTATTTTATTTTTTAAGTTAAGAAGTGGTTGTTTTGTGCTTCTAACTGACGTGGTTTGTGGGCTTTTTTGTTTGTTTACGGTTGATTTTTTTTTTTGTTTTTTTTTTTTTTTTTTTTTTTTTGTACTCTTCTTGTTTTCCTAAAAACTGTGTGAAGAAAAAACTGTGATCACCTAGAGCCTTCTTTGAAGTAACTGGAACAACTTTGCTGCCTTGAATTGTTTATGCATGAGATGTTTACTGCCAGCTTGGAGAAAAAAGGACAAAGAAAAACAAACATAAAGATTCCACCTAGCACAAGCTTTCATACTGTAGTGATTATGGAGAAGTTTAACTGAATTGTTTTCAAAAGAGATGTTGCACAGCACTAGTTCCAGCATCACATATTTGTGCCTTTCAATTTTCTATTTTATTTGTGATGTTTATTTTACAACATATACTACTATTTGAACGGGATAATATAGGCCAAATTCATCATCTATGTGTGAATTTAGAATTCTTTATCCTTATGCAAGTGCAAAAATCTACTATGTGGATCAACTACTTTTTTAGTACCCTTCGTAGAAATTATCTAGAAAAAAACAGACAAACAAGCCAACAAAACCTCCTAAGCCTTCTTCACCCTAAAAAGAGTGTCTAGGCAGTATATTACAGAGATCAATGAAAATTTCATTAGTTAAAATTAATATTTAGACTCATTTATATAGGTTTCAGAGGTAACCATACAATTATGAGTTAAATGGTGCATTAAACTGGTAGAAATCATATAAAAATTACAGTTAAATAATTATTTGAAAGGTGTAAGAAAATTTGATAGATGTAGTCTTGGCACATTCCACGTCCTTTGACATGATGCAGCTTTTTAACCCAACTGCCAACTAAGCACCACACAGCTACTCCCTCTCTCCACCCGGTTGGGATAGGGAGAGAATTGGAATAGTAAAGGTGAAAAAACTTCTGGTGGATTGACAGTTTAATAAGTAAAGCAAAAGCCACAGATGCAAGCAGAGTAAATCAAGGAATTGATTCACAACTTCCCATCACAGACAGGTTTTCAGACATCTCCAGGAATGCAGGAGTCCATCACATGTAACGGTTACTCGGGAAGACAAATGCCATAGCACCAAATGTCCACTCCATTCTTCACCCAGCTTCATCTGCTGAGCGTGACGTTATATGGTACGGAATATTCCTTTGGTCAGCTGGGGTCAGCAGTACCATCTGTGTCTCCTGACAACTTCTTTTTCTCCCCAGCCTGTTTTCTTCAAGAAGGCCAAATGCAAGGTCCTGCATATGGGTCAGGGCAATCTCAAACACAAATATAGGTTGGGCAAAGAGTGGACTGAGAGACTTTAAAGCAGCATTCCAGTACCTAAAGGGAGCCTACAGGAGAGATGGGGTGGGACCCTTTATGAGGGGTAATGGTTTGAAGCTGAAATAGGGGAGATTAACACTAGATATTAGAAAGAAATGCTTTACTATGAGAGTGGTGGAAGTGGTGAGGCACTGGAACAGGCTGCCCAGAGAAGTTGTAGATGCCTCATCCCTGGAAGTGTTCAAGGCCAGGCTGGATGGAACTTTGAGCAACCTGGTCTCTGCCAATGACAGAGGGATTGGAACTCGATCTTTAAAGTCCTTTCCAACCCACACCATTCCATGATTCTATGATTCTGTTAGTATCAGATCCCTACCCATGTAAGAAATTAAAGACGAAGATTCTCAGAAAAGAACTGCATGCAAGATATTATCATGGAGACCAAGTCCATGTTTGGGATCAACATTATGATCCAGAGTCCCTTAAGGCACTGATGATGAACAGTTCATTGGAAAAGAAAGTAAGTAGTTTCAAGCAAAACCACAAATTCAAGGAAATAAAAACAAATTTCAAAGTTAGGAAAAAGTTTTTCTGAACATCCATGAAAAATAAATAAGATGGAAAATTCTGTCAGTCCTGTTAGTTTCAGTTGATTTTGAATGGAGTTAACCCTGCAGCAGCAATGATTCACCCTCCTGCTATATATAACAGAGTATATCATGCCAATGAAAAGCCATCCAGAGTTAAATTTGAAATTTTAGACTATTTTCTGAGGATATGCTAGAAGCTAGCAAGATAGCTAGTTTGTCTGACTGCACATGAATTGGATCAGTCCTGTGGGAATATGGATGCCAAAGACATTCATGCCATAATGGAAATTACTGAGCTAGTAGCTGTATTAGGGCAACACTGTACATCACCGTGTAGAGATACTAATCTAGGTCCCCAGAAATTAATTGAGGCAGGCACAGCTTCCCCCTAAATGTCTTCAAAGTAGTATACCTCTTTTCATTGACTGAATTTTCTATTTTACATGGGGTTTTTTGGCATTTGCTGGCATTTATTTTGGATATTTGTGCAGCGCCTCATGTTTGGGCTCAAACCTGGTAGCAGATAGGCTACATCCGTTAATGGTAACAGTGGTCTGATAATAATTTAAAATGTACAATGAAATTGGTATCACATAATTATTGCAGGAGTTCTGTTATGTTTTATATGGATATTGAAGGTTCACAACTAAACTGTGTGCATATTCCTTTAATGAACACAGACTAGCAAAAGTAATCATTCATTCATAAAATATACAGCCGACTTGACCATTTCTCTAATGGTAGCTCATTATCTATTTGAGGATATCTTGGGTTTAAAGTTCAAATTATAAGATATTAATATAAAAGGCAATTCTATTCGAGTAATTGTGACCTAATTTATGAGAAAGTGAGCCCAGGATTATTTGTGGAATGGTCTTAGCGTAATAGGCAACAGAATACTCACTTTCTCTTTTGGTCAGTTTTAGGAGAAACCTCTGACATTCGATGCTCTGGAGAAGATGACTCCAACTCGAAAAAGAGGCCTGCCGCTGAGGGGTTTGGGCAAAGTGGATAGTGTTGATGGTTTGTTTTAAAATACAACTATTTCATTAAATAACTATAAAATACTTAGTTCTCAGTCTAAGATCTGTTCATTGACTCCCAGTCAGATAACAAAAAGCTGACAAAATTAACCTGATGCGCTTAAAGGACCTGTGTTGGCTTTATTCAGTCCAGTGTTACTTTTCTGCATCCCTAGCTATAATATTCTTCCATCTAGAGTTTGAATACAAAATAAATTTAAAAAAAAAAAAAAGAAAAAAAAAAAAATCCATTTGGGGGACTGGAACATGCCTACTTATTCACTTACTAAGGAACTAGAATTTAGTTTGTACTTTGATATATAAAATTGGAAAATTGCTTGACCTTTCTTTCAAGTTCAGCTCAATATAGGGAAGAAATTGAGAGATTTTGATATGTAAACAGATCATTTAACCATAATTTCATGCTTGTGAAAGGTCCTATGTCTACATAAACGCAGACAAATAATAAAACTCCCAAAAGTATCCAATGTAATTCGAATACCTGTGATGAAGTACAGTCTGATCTGTAGTTAAATTTAACAGGGTGCATATTGCTTATTATCCTTAACTACACAAAACAAAAAATCTACTGTGGATGTAATTAGGAGACACTGACTTGTGATAACGAACAATTTCTATCTCATTTGATAGATGAAATTTATATACAGTTTTGGTAGATTAATCACACTGTATTCTGGTGCTATGCCCTTTTTGGGTGGGATGATGTTTGTGTTTTAGTGGGATTTCTTCTGCATGTTAAGTCTAATAAAGACAACTGAGTACGCCTTAAAAGCACTTCTGGTTTACTCATGAAGAGGACTGTAAATAATGTCATAATTACCAATCTAACAAGGTATTTAAATCTTTTGTAGATATTTCAAAGGAAACAAATTATAAAAGGCAATTTTTTTTTTTAAGATGACAATGAAATGGATTCACGACAAATATTTCCCAGTCTGACTGCCACCTTGAGCCTTTCATTAAATGAATAGCAAAATATTTAGACAAAATGAAGCAGCTTCATCAGACAAGACATTTGCAACTCTTAATTGCTAGTTCTTTATCTTCTGATGTGGTTAACTTCCATTCAAATCCAAATACAGTGGAGAAAGAGTCAAACCAATACACGTGAATGCTGTAACAAGTGGGCTATTAAGAAAAATGGTAAAAGAAGGACCATCATCTCAATTTTCTGTGAATGACAGAACTGAATTAGACATCTACATCTTGGACAGTGTGTACCAACACTAGTACAACAGTAGTACAATATAATATTTGAATGTTTTTCCTAGGTCATTTAGAAGTAACATATTGCACAGTTAACTTCCTTTTCTTCTGTGACTATGTTAGTCTTTGTATATGTTAACCACCTTACACTGCTCCTAAATTTGTCAAATGTGTTTGCCATTTCAAACCCTATGTTTTTGACTTTTGGAAACTCTCATCATCTGGCAGAACTAACAAAATCTCCAAACAGTAAATCTTTGGCTATATTGTACACCACAAACCTGCTGCTTGCTTGACATGATTTGAAGTACTCTTCATTTCAAACACCTTTAGCTCTCTTCTCAACATGAAAAGATGCAGTGACAATGTGAAGGGTGAAAGGTGCGGTAAGTAATGCCACACAGTGTCTCTAGTGTGATAATTAGGTTGTTATTTGGGGTGGTTTGGGTTGTTGGATATTTTTTGTTTAAGTGGTGGCATCTGCTTGCTGAAGAGATTATGTATTTATCAGATCATTGAAGTATACACTTAACTTCAGAGAAAGGACCTCATTTCCTACTGACTGTAGTCAGTGAGGCAATTTTCTTTTGTCAGAATGAAAATCAATGGGCTTAGGCAGCATTACAAATCAATTTCTTCCATTTAGATTACAGTGATTTTATGTGCTTGATTGTGTGTAAACACACTTCTCACTTGACAGAATATCTTGCAATTTATCTAGAAATAGTAAGACAAATGCCCGTGGTGGTTTTTTTTTGGTTTTTTTTTGTTTGCTTGTTTGTTTGTTTGTTTGTTTTTTAATGTTTAAATCTTCTGCACGTTTTTTTCAAAATATAAAACTGCTGGAATCATCGAATGTTTCCTTCTGAGGTTTCAGAATTTTTAAATGCTGCTTAGGTACAAATCAGAAATAAATATTTGGGATCTTAAGGAGGAGAAAAAGGTTATTGCCAAAGAAGCACTTCAAAATTTCTTACTTTACCCTAACACAATATTTGCTTAACCTGCATTGGCACAAACTATTTTGACAGGTTGTCTTAGAAAATGTTAATGTAATGACTATACTACCGTGAAATATTTTAAAATTATGCCATTAGTATACTGCTGTAGAAGATATGAAATTGTTTCAATCAGCTTAACTTACTAGTTAAGAGAAATTACTAAATATGGGTGTAATTATACCACTAATTATATTTAATAGAAATAAAATCAGATTGCCAGAGCTGACTGAAATGATTATCAACAGCATAGAAGAGTAACAATTATGTCACAAAGTTACAGTATAAGCTATTCTGTTTCACTTTCTCCTCATTCACTGTATAACCAAAAGGAATAATAAGAGAATTAATGATAACAAAACAAAATCATCCCAGTGTCTGAGAGGTGCTGCAGAATGTATGGTAACTTTTATCTACTAAAAAAAAATAAAAAAAAAATAAAAATTCTGAGGTAACATTTAGTTAACAGAGCTACCTGATGAATCAGCTGCTAAATATTTGTCTCCTGTTACTGACTTCCCAGAGTTCAGAACCTGCCAATGAGTTTTACTATGAGCGATACGATGTTTTACATGAATTTTTGAAATCTTTACATAAAAATTAGCCAAAACCTCAAAAATATCACACTAAAATATACCTTGGAAGTATGCTGTTTAAATGGCAAACTCAAGCAGTCAGAAGTTGATGAACGCAACATTTAAATGGCATCTGTTCCAGGGAAAGACAAAAAATGAAATATTTAATGGGTACTGTCACATGACTGAAAACACTGTTTCCCTCTTACTAGACTGTACTTTAGACATTAAAGAGAGCTTTGGCGGGGGTGGGTGAGGAGGGGAGTAAATTTAAAGAATAATTTAAATAGTAACCAGAGATACAATTCAGTAAGTTCTGGCAAACAGATGAGCATATACTATGATACAGAAATACTTCAGAGCTCGGGACCATGAAAGGTAAAGAACACAATTTTTCATTAAATTTATGTAGCAAGTGAAAATGCTCAAGTTGAATAGCAATTTAGATTGGTTAAAATTAATTCAGCATTTTGAGCTGTCTTTAGAGGTTTTATGTGATTTTCTGATGTTTATGGATTAGCCTACAACGTAAATTTAACTGCTCAATTGGCATATCTGCATCAAATAACTATTTAACTGACACAAATCTAAAACTGTAGTGATGCTATTTGCATCAAGATACATGGCATAATATTAATTAGACCTATATGGAATACAACTGTCAACCCATTGTAGAGCAGAATTTTTCTGTGGACAGTAAAGTTGCCTTCATCAGAAAGATTTAGACACTAAAGAATCTCCCTGTTCACAGAGCAGTCTTATAGACACATCAGTTTTAGACGTCAGTCTCAAACCCGCAATACAGTACTTTTCATGGCAAATGTTCGCAGAGTAAACTGAGAGCATGAAAAACATATAAAATATATTCTACATTTTTTAGTGTTATAAAACTTCCATTGCACATACATTGTACATCTAGAATATTGCTTCATAAATTCTACTGTGAAATGCTTGCAGGAAAAAAAAAATCTGTCAGATGTATAGCAAAACCAAATCCCTATCTACTTCGCTGATGGCTGATAACACCCTATAGAGCATTTTGTTACCTGAAAAAAAAAGTTTTCAAAGAGGCTTATCTGCTTAGATGTTGTATGACAGAGCAGTACCTCTGTATTTCAAAATATTTTTACGCCCTTTTGAGTAACCTCTCCCCAGTCTTACTCATTTACAATGATATATCTTCTTTTTTGTAAGGGTATTTAATGTGCAAAGAACAGTAGTGTTAGTCCTTAGTAGAAAAGCCAGGTTGTTAGATCCAATTGTTGCAATAAACTTTTTTTCTTCAAACCTGTGGTTTGATTCTGTTCACGCTAACCAGAAATTTTGGCAAATTAATTTTAATGATACTTCTTTTTTTAACAACATTTAGTAAGATATACTATGATACTCTGATTGTTCCTTAAACTTATTATGTGGTAATGTTTACAATATAAATTTTAAATGGTAAAATATCAGTCTGGTTGACGAAGCAAATGCTCACTTTATTCCATTCAGTTTGCTTTAAAAATATTACTATACTTTAGATGTTTTTTCCCCCTTCCTCCCCTCTAGCTCTCGTCCTCCTCCTCCCCTGCTACCTTTCCTCTACCTTACTGGTACTTTTGCTTTATTTCTGCAAGCTTTATAAGTTATTCTCATTTAGGAATGCTCTGTATAGAAATAAAAATAGTGTCACATACTTCCAGTGTTTTATTTCTACTTTAAAGGAACATCAATATAGCACATATTTTTCTAATATTTGGACAATATTTTATTCTAATGAAATAAACCAGGGTACATACCTCTCTAGAGTTTTCTCTTATTGCAACCAATAAATATTTTATTGTTAAAATTTAAAAAATGTTCCAGCAGAAGTTGTATAAAATGTTTATTGATAAGAACAATGCTGTTGCATGAAAAAAAAAAAATAAAAAAAAATTCTTGTTTTAAGTTTATTTCTTATTTTGAGGTAATTATCTAATCTATTAATATAAAATGACCCAAGTCAATGCACAGTATAATTAATGAGAACATATGTTGCCTCTACTTTGCTATATCTTCATGTTATATCTACAATCCTTCTCAGTATATTAGTAAAAAATAAATAAACAAATATACATACATATTTGCAGCATCTTAGCGTATAATGGCAGGGGACTTGAATAAATTTTCCTAAGTTGGCGCAATAAAATCTTTAAAATCTTTTTAAAGATCTGGTGATTTAAGAAATACAGTTTTTTGCCTCCATGTTTTCTGGAACAATCTGTTCCACAACCATCATTTTAAAGACAGGAAATCATCCTCTAAGGTTCCACACATTTTTCTTGCATTTAGGTTATATTTCTCTGGTCTTCTGCCGTTAGTCTCATATCAAATCACATGATTTTCTCTTACTTTATCTTAGCTGAAAGAGCTCTTTTTTCTCCCTCATAAATACTACCTTCTCTCTGTCTCCTCCCCTAGTGAATTTAAACAGCAATTACATTCAGTGCCACCTTTCTTTTTTTCTCTACATTATATACTCCTTTTCTTTCCAGTTATCTGTTCATTATAATAGCATTCTCTCTAACTTATTTAGTCTGAAATAATGTTTCTCATTATTAAACAGAATTATAAATCTTACTTCAGGTAAGATCTCACTAGTACCTGCTATTTCTCATGTAATTACCTGTCTTGATACGTCTTACAGGAGTCCTTGCCTTTTCACAGATTCACCATACATTAATAATCAAATTTCTCCTCCTCCTGAAGAATTCTTAAGTTATGAGCCCTGAACTTGTAGCAGAAATAGATATTTGTTCCAAAGTATATGATTCTATGTCATAAATATAAAAAGTTGGAGGACTGATGTTAATTATTATTCAGAATACGTCCTCTATATCCTGAAGATTTTGGCATGAGAAAAAGGTACTTCCCATTGCTACGTTTGCTGGGAAAACAGTAACGAGATGTTTAAGGAAAAGGCAGCCAAACCGGGTCCAGTCTCACCTGTACTTCCTCTGGGCAGTAGAGTTGCTGACTGTCTCAGTGCTACAAATGAACTTTGTTCATAGGGAACTAGCTGGTTTACACCAAAAGGCAGGGAGGACTATCACGGACAAGGACCTAAGTTACAAAGCAGTGTAGTCCTACTCTAAAGAAACTCCAGAGTTTGTTCTGTGTGCTGTAATTTTGCTGAGCCATAAGCAGTATGTTTCATTTACAATGAATAAAAACATACTTCTTTCTTTACATTTAGATGTAAATTAGTTTACATTTCTTTCCAACTTTATAATTTATCTTTATTTCTCTACATTTTTTTGTTTGTTTAATGTTTGCCATTTGAAGTTCATTACTTTCCATGTAAAAGCACTTTCTTCTCTTCCTTGCCTCTACTTCTATACTCAGTTTATTCACAATGATACCTCAAAGCTCCTAATTTTCCATAGAAGCAAAATATTTTCCTTCTTTCATTACATATGAGGGTAGAGTTTGAGTTATGTAACTAGAACCAAGAAATCCTAACTAGAACAAAAAGAATCCTTTTTATTTATTCTGTCGTGTATTTTATTAATCTAATTACAACTTGCAGTTTTTTAATATGTCTGAGATCCTTTCTTCTACCAACATAAGGGCTAGTAGGATATTTTTAGAAATGCTTGGAGTTTACAGTCAATTCTAATTTGGCTTACAGTAATCTGTAGGTGATCACATTTCTTGAAAGCTTGCACTATTTTTGAAGAGGAAAATTTACAGTTTGCCTATATATATTTACAAAAATCCATTAAACATATAGATTTAATATTTTAGAACTATGTTGCAAGTTAGCTCTTCAAAACATTATGAAAAACTACTATTCACATCTGAGGATCATACAGTCAGCTTTTCACATCATGTGTGTATTTAAATAAGAAATCTTTTTTCCTAAATTTTTATTAAATGTTATTTGCAAGAAGTTCCAGTAATTTCTTGTAAGAGTAGTCACAGACTCACACAGATTTCAGAAGCCCATGTCTTTTCATATTACAATTGTATTACAAAACATTGTTTTTCTTGATTTGCAACAATAGGGGCTGTTCCAACATTAATTAATTGCTTCTTTCCCTATAATTTGAAGTCTACATGAATCTGGAAGATGTTGGGAACAAATGTCTTGTAAAATTACTCCAAATTAATTAATACATAATTAAATCTGAAAATGTCATAAGAAAAGACAAAGATGTCAAGTCATTTCCAACTATGTTATCCGAACATAATTAGAAAACTAATAATGACAGCATAAGTTTTTTCATCTGGAGATTAAGGACCCAAGAAATAAAATTATCCATCATCCACCATCTCTCCCCATTTTTTGTGGCACAGCGCTCCTTTTTCCTTTCCCTTACACATCTTCCTGCCCTGCTCTTCTTCCAGATAATTTGTGTTACTCTAAGGTGATTACAAAAACTTTACATCTGATAAAACTGATTATCTTATAGAATCAGGGAGGATAAATAAAAATTGTAAAGGAGAGAGAATACATGACAATTTTCAAGTAACATGACAGTTTTCAAGTATTCAAAATTTCAAGTATAGCCTGGTATCAAGGCTATTTCTTAACATGCACAAATCTTAATTTTTTGTTTTCTCGGCCTGGAGCCAGATATCAGCAAAATTAGCTAATTAGCTGAATCTCTCACTAGAGCAATGTGAAAAACCAAAAGACCCAATACTGCCATGAAAAGCAATGTGTTTGGCAAATGTTTCTGTATCATTACTTGCTTGCTGTGTGCTTGCCATAAAAGGATGGTATGGTTTGTGGATGGTTGTTATCATTGGAGATACATTACAACTAAGAGCTTTATTTGTACCATGAATTCTTAAATAAACTTATCCCTTAAATCAGTGGGAAGATCTGACTAAAAGCTGCTTACATACTGAGACTCTAGGGACATTTGGTAGTGAGCTAGTCACCACTGATAGATGCATTTTCAGCAAGAACAAAATGATCACTTCTTGAATTCAAGGTTCTGGGGAAAATAAAAACTTATTCCTTTTTAATTAGCAAGATAAAGCATCATCCATGTGGAGCCACAGTACCCTGTATCAAGTGTATGAAATAAAAGATCTTCTGTAATTCATAAACTCACTGAAGAGATAATTTAGTTTTATAGTGAACTACTATACTGTTATACATTTTTTTTAAAGTCTTTTATTTAAAACAACTCTGATATCATACAAAAAATACTCAAATAATATACGATATACTATTATCAACCAAAAATATTTGTGTCCCTGAAGACTCAATTTAAAGCTATCACCTAATACACAATGTAATAGTCTTACTGGTCCCACAATTCCTCTAGCTCTATCTACATCATACTTCTGCATCTCACACTTAACTTGATCAACACAGAGTATTACATGAATAATTTTAAAACCCTGTTTTCTTTTGTTTTGATGGAATTCTTTTAAAACCATTGCACCAAACTTTAATGATTGTACCATCTACAAAGACACAGATGTTGTTTTCTTGTTTTGAAAAGCCTTGAATCTTATAGTTTGTCACTTTTGAAAAGAAATAGCCTTGAAATAAGTCAGAAACATGTTTCATCCAAATTTCTGCTGTGCAAGTACTGTTGAACTGTTACATCCCCTAGGCAAATCTTCCTTGAGAAAAGAGGATTTCTCTCTCACTGTAATCAACTCACTCAACATATTTTAATGTATGGAAGCTAATGGTGGCAAACTTTTCCAACCTGCATTTTAAATGTCAGTCCTTTTTTTTGTATTGAGAGAAATGACCTTCTATGTTACAGTTTTCCACTACTGTTATTCACTGATATCCAAGACCACAACAGTTTCTTCATTTAAGTAGAAAAGGAATCATTTATAGTTTTCAAAAAATCTTAGGTCCACAACATCTGAATGCTATTTGTGTGTGTCTGAAAACCTAACAGCTTCTTTTATATTATTTTTCTTTCAGTGAAGTCTCTGATACAATATGTAATTGACTTTGTGTCCTCCGTTTTCCTTTTATTTCCATTGTGGTTTCAAAATAAAACAGACATTATTAACCAATAGAAATTAGAATTTATTATTTTTTTTTTTTTAATTTGGTAATGTCAATGATATGGAGAAGAATATAAGAAAGTGTTCTTATACTATCTAGCATGTTTAATTTTTTTACTGATAGGAGACAAAACAGAAAAAATGTGCTGTCTCTACAATTCAAATATTGCTGATACGTGATTATTTAGCTAAGACAGCTGAAAAAAATGGAATTTCCATATCTTGGGGTTTTGTATTGCTATTTGGAACAGATTTCAAATTTTCCATTGATGATGAATTTACTCATGATACATTATTTAGCAACACCTGCCCTACATCAACCAAATTTGATTTTGAGTAAGACTGATAAGGAAAGTCCTGAAGCAATTAAGTTTCTGGGGATGCATTTTAAGTGGAAGGTCAGCTGGAAGATTTTAACACAACTTTGATAAAAAGGGGCGTACAACATAAGTTGGTACACAACATCTTAAATAATTTCCACCATCCAGCTGGCATTTCACTTTTGACCTAGAGTGATACGCCTCCTCTCCCTACAGAGATGTTCAGCCAGAATCTAGAGTTTCCCTGGTGATGAAAAAGTGATTAAAAATACATTTCACATCCTCTGTCTGACAGTGACTTAGCATTGCTTGCTTCCATCTTACAAGTTTTCTACAGGGACAACAAATGCTCTTGTAGGTCATTGTAGGTCCAACAGGTTGTAGGCATGTATAGTCTACAGTTGTATAGCCCCCTACAGCTGCAAGGGTCAGGGCTAGACCCATCAGGGCAAAAGTCCCTCAGACCAAGGGGTCAGTTGAATATCCTGCTGCTGCTGAGTTAGTTGTCCTTTGATGCAGTGGCAACAGTGCTATTCTATAGCACAGGTTCATGTATAATCCCTTGCACTACTTCTGGCATGCAGCTGACCCCTTGTAAACCCTAAGAAAAAAAAAAAAAAAACTAGAAAGAGAGAAAGTGAGGAGCAAAGGGAAGGGAGGATGGGAAGGAGGAAGAGACAGAGAGAAGAAAAAGGAAAGGAAGGTCGGAAAACAGGCAGACAAGGGATAAAAATGCTTACTTTTCTAACAGTACAGTTGGCTGGATTGATTTGCTGAGGATTAGGATATGATAGACAACACATGGACAAAATGAAATGGGAAGAATGGTAGTGGAGTCGGGGAGGGCAGTAGCATAGGACCACCTCATCCAGGGGCCAGAAAGCATTTGAACTACTTGTTTTAGGAGACTTCAACAGATGAAAAGGTAAACTACTAGGGACATGGTCTTCCAGAGCTTCTCATAAGTGCACAGAGAAATAGAAATCTCCAATTTTTAATTATTTCATTTTTATTTTGTGACTTTGCAAATGTAGATTTAAAGTGCACACATTTGTGTGGTTTTTGAAAAGTGAAATACTACAGCCATTTCCCCTAACATTATGTTGTATTAAAACCTGCAACTGATCTATACCAGTTTCTGCTGTTCTTTGAAGGTAGAAAGATTTGTGCCTTGGAAAAGAAAAGCATGGTAGGAGTGAAAATTATTGATTAATTATATGTTTAGATTTCATTGCAGATTTGCCCTTCAGGTAGCTACGAGTTCTAAATGAGCTGTTAACTTTCATTTAATCTATAATGTTGTGTACCTGGCAGATTTCTGGCACCAGTCCTGCTGCTTATGAAGAGGTGTCTTTCTTTCTGGTTCATAAGATAAAATGTCACTGTTACAGTAAAAACTTTTCTGATGAACACTTGCCTAGTAACTATGTTTCCCTTTATTACAGACAAACTGAATTTTAGGGCTTTTCCGAATCTAACAAGGCTGCCAGGACAACAATTTCCAGAAAGTAGTCTATGCCTATTAAACCCTCCTGGAAAGAGAAGTAAAGATGCCCTAAGCATAAATGCTTTTCTCATAATGCTTATACATTTTAAAGGCTATGATTTGCACCTTAGATACATGAAGTATAAAACCCATGGAAAAACTCCTACAAAAATACTTAAAAATGAAAAGTTGCTTTTTTGTTTAAGTTTCTTCACTATTTAAGAATATTTTGTGAAGATAGGTTGAAATCTTTCCAAAGGAAGTAGGCAGTTCTAGACAGTAATTCATCTTATCCTTATGGGAAGTAAAAAACAACATTAGACAAATCGTGTCTTTTATGTGTGTTTTTCTCTCTGTTGGCTGTAAAGAATGTGTTGGAGAGAATTCACCTTAACCTCAATAATTTATAAAGGCTGTTTCATCCTGTCTTAGCTTGGGGCTTTTTTGGTTGTTTGGGTTTGTTGGTTTTTATGTGTGTGTTTTGTGTTTGCTTGGCTGGTTGGTTGGTTTTTGGGTTGGGTTTTTTTTGGTTCTATCCTTGTTCATTGTCTTGCAAACTGATGATTATCAATCCAAATTATTCTATGATTCTTCATAGAACACATTCTTCAGCACTGAGCAAACACCTTAGATTACCTATGGAGGATGGCAGTACAATGAGCCTTAGAGCTCACAGCATTTTTCTGCACAACATAGATAAACTTATTAAACTGAATTAATGAGATTGCATAAATCATCATCGGCAGAAGAAATTGTCGTATCTATTTACTTGATATATGATGGTCTGTCAGAGACGCAAAATGATGGGGGCTTCTATTTTTGTCCTGTGTTCAACAACTGGGAAAAGTACTTGCATTTCTAATTTCATTTTGATGACTCATGATTTTATTTTAATTCTTTCCATATACAAACTTACATAAGCTTGCTGGGAAGTATTTAGTAATTGTTTCGTTTCTTTCCAGACATGCTGCCCTGCTGATATGGTAGTTTGTAAATCAATTTGAAATTAAAAAGGAATGATTTAAAGTAAGTGATATAATTTCAAATATCAGAACTACTCAAACAAAACAATTGAAAAAGTAAATTTTCAGGTTCCTGTTTATGCCTGCTTATATTTGTCATTATTTACAATTATCTCTTATAAACCTGAATATAAAATATTTTTCTTATCAAATAATTTTTTCTGTTTAATCATTAGCATATTTTCGTTGGAACAATATATAAAATGTTTAAATCCTATTAGTTTTCATTTTACTTGGGTAATACAGTTGCTTTAGAGAAGCAGAAGGAATTTAAGCAGCAAATGTTTACTTTTGAAAGACAACCTCTTCTATCTCCCTCTCATGACTACAGAATGGATAACTCTTGCTGCCAATACAAGCAGTAATTTCACATAAAAGATAGACACAAAGCATCAGACCCACACAGTTTGAGGAAACAAGATAACTAGTTAGAATGACTACCTATGGACATGTTTATACTGTCCTAGACGGGTAGGATATTAAAGTAACTGTCCATTATGCTCTTAACAGCTATAATCTCATAGAGTGCTATTCAACAAATGGGTCTCTGCTTCTGTAATAGGACTGGGCAGGGTCCTATGGCTCAGCTCAATTAAAACTACTCTGACAGGGCAAGGCCATTTTGGCAGACTGTACTATTGCTCTTTCATATAAAAGAGCCCTGGGAACACAATAAGCAATCTGCACCATAATGGATGAAATAGAGCTAATGTTCAGTGATGCAGTACAGATTTACTTAGCTAATGCAAGTTGACTGTGCTTTGACATACCATATACAGCTTTCTAGAAATGGTTTCACATTTTAATACTATGTTGTCTAGGTGTCCATTTTGCTGCTTCAGTCCTGTAGTACATGTGAAATAATAGACACCGAGACAAAATGCTAGCTATAGATTTACATGTAAAATTGGCTTTGAAATAATAAAAAAATCAGCAAGGGGAGGCATCATTATTTCTCTTGTTTTCTGGTTAGCCTATGCACTTTTTTTTTTACACTTTCTTTTCTTTTCTGTTCTTTTTATCTTTT
>VXBW01005894.1:0-26886 GCA_013400375.1 Thinocorus orbignyianus | reverse complement strand
AAAAAAAAAAAAAAAAAACAACCACCACAAAAAACAACCAACAACAACAATAAAACCACAACCCCAAACCTCCCAACAACCAAATAACATAGCTACTTCTTGCTAGGATTTTTTCTTGCCAAGTCTCATATTCATATTTCTCAGTATCGTGTCATTAAACTTGAAATCCATAGAGATGTCTATTAAAACTTGCAGCTAAGTGATTTTGTTAACACTTTAAAAGCCAGCTACATTAATATGGTGCATTCTGGGTTTACTGGGTTAAGGACCTGATAGAAATCCTGGGAAATTCTATATAGTGCAGAAAGTTGTACAAATATAAAGTGAACATAACAGGAACCTCATAAGCAAATAGTATAAATTTTAATGTTTGTCTTCTCTTACTGTATTAGCAAAGTCACATGAATAACCATATGTTTAACATTTCTTTTTGCCATATGTGACGTATTATGTGTAAGCAATATCTGTTCACTGTATTCTTTCTGATACAATCTGAAGCCAGAACAGATAAAGCTATGATCTCATCAAAACTCAAACTGTATATCATTAAACTTGCTCAGCACTTTGATGCAAGACCTCTAGGGAAAACTCATGAAATGCAGAGCATGTTATTAATGTTTCTGTGAGCTGTGACCTTTCCATTCAGAAAAGTATGGACCAAACAGTAATTATTCTATGGAGATACCAAAAGGATTCTCTTTCAAAGAAATATGCATGACTTTGGACCTGGGTTTTGATGGATTATTAACCTCTGTGTGAGGTTAATACATATTGTGTAGTTATTAGTACTGTTTATTCTTGTTTAATTTTTCAGGATTTCAGTGTATATAAACTTTCTCCTAAATCACTGCTCCACACAACTGCTCCATAATTACATCTCAGAGGGATTATATGTATGGAAGTAGATCCATTCCTGCTCAGAGATACTAGGCTGTTTCAAAGCAGGTATGAAAACGAAATTGCTCCATTTCAATTTAAACATAAAAATAGGCTAAAAACAGGTGATCAAACAGGCAAGGATGAAAAAATCAGAAATACTTTCCCCATTAATAACTCTCACCTTTTATCCATTAGAATCCACTATCCATGTATCAGTATACTTGCTGATGTCTGTTTTAATCTCCACCATTATCCATATATTC
Source organism: Thinocorus orbignyianus (assembly GCA_013400375.1). Lineage (NCBI taxonomy): Eukaryota > Metazoa > Chordata > Aves > Ciconiiformes > Thinocoridae > Thinocorus > Thinocorus orbignyianus. The sequence goes on along the minus strand of VXBW01005894.1, from coordinate 25,744 downwards.
CTTAATTTTTTTTTATGTGATAATGTTCTGATCTTAAGTATTTACTCATCACATTATCGAAAAACCTTTTCTCACAGGTGTATTCAAAGTACCTTTCCATTCATAGTAATTTTATGAGTGCGAAGGTATCTTTCCCTTAGTTATACTGTGCATATGCATAACAGTCTATACATTTTTGTCTTTGAAGTCCTTTCTATAACTGTGAGAAGGTGCTTATACACTATTTTGCTTGTGAGGAACCACAAAATATTCAGTTCTGTGTTACTGCTGAAAAAACCTATACTCCATATAAATAAAGGTTATAAGGCTATTGCTTTCTTTATACTTTCTGATAATACTACCTCCTTTAAACTCATTTTAATGCTTCAACATAGCAGTTTAAGATACTCATCAGCTCTGATGTGGAAAGCGGAACCCAAAGCATAAAGTTCTGAAATTGGTTTGAATGAAATAAAATTGTTCACATGATTTCTAAAGTTTCTAAAGTCAGGTAAAATATGCAACATTTTATACAAAGTAATTTAAGTTAAATTCTTGAAATTATAAAATGATTAGTAAATAAAAGCATTATGTGCCTTCAAATCCTGAATTTCTCTTTTATCTAATACTGATTGACATTAGTGGGAATCATGCCATGCAGATCAATGTGATCCATACATCAATTTCTGTTGCACAGTATAGGTTGCTTTGATGTTTTTAACACATATTTCAGATGGAGATTTTTTTTCTTCTTTGCCCATAGGAAACACAGAAGTTTTGGCATAGATTACCACTAGACCAATAGCCNATAAGTTAAAATTATTATTACATTCTAATATGTCTTCAAATTTTATGAAAGGAAACTCTTAACTATAAATAAAGCCTGAAAAAAATCAAGTAGCAATGAAATTGAAATGAAATCTTCCAAATATCCATTAATGAGAATTTCATTATAATTTCATTTTTCTGTTTTGGAAGTAAACAAAGTCTGTTTATTACTTGTCTAAAGAACCAATAACACATTGTATTAGAAATTAGCTTAATAATGTCTGTCAAACAAAACTACTTTGCAATAGTACTCAGACATATTTAAAAACAAAACAAAACAAAACAAAACAAAACACAATTTTTCCTGTTCTAATTTTTAACATTTTTTTTTCTATGGTGAAGGGCTGGATACTGTGTTTTCTGCTCCAGTTTTTTATTTATCTATAAAAATGCAAAAGGACCACGTCGTTTTCTTTTCTGATACTCTATAAGGAATAACAGGGACTAGCCTTCACCATGTACTGTAAGTAAAACTCTTAGCCCAGTGTTGCTCTAGTAGTTTAATGTGCTTCCGGTTGTGTCCCCCAGGGTACTAAAACTGTGGATGAACCAGAAAACCTTCACCGTGAATTAGGAAAATAAAAGCACTTGTATGTCTCTATCAACATCATATAAGGGAGAATTTGCCTTCACAGCCAAGATTTTAATGCCCCAAAGAGAGTGTTGTTCCTAAAAACAAAAGTATCTTTATATCAATGCAATTCAAGTTACTCAACTTGAATGTTTAGTTGAGGGCTTGCAGAAGGTAGAAGTCCCATGTGAGCACATTGCTCTGTGCTTGAAAATAAAATTAAATCTTTGTTTTAGGCGTATGCATTGTTGACCCTTCGTAAAATTCAGATTGCTAATTTCCCACTGCCAAAATATAAAGTAGAAAATATTTCAAGTTGCAGAATTTTTAAATCTCTCTACTGATCTTTACTTAAGAAGTAAATAAATTTATTGCCAGATATATAAAATAATACACAATTCTTTAATTTGTCATGAACAGAAAGACCCATGAGAACAATAATTCTCAAGCATAGTGAGCAAGACAGAAAAAAGAGAAAAAAGGAATGTGTGCCATCATGATGTAAGTGGAGGATATCATGGTATTTACAGGGAGTTACAGCCCTCTAAGCCTCTTTTTTTGACATTCCACAGGAGACTTTTTTCTACATGGAGAGGTTCTTCAGCTCACAGTTTGCCATTTGGATCAGCAATAGGCCTTGTGCATCACCTCTGAATGATTCCCTAGCAGCTTCAATAGGGTTGGAGTTGCCAGAATACAAAATAGGACAATACTGTCAGCCTCCAAGGAATTTTATGAGGTAACATATTTAGCTCATCTTACTTTCTTCATCACTATGACATTGAGTATCGGCTGTGGACTAAACATTGCCTCAAAATTTAAATGAAGTATTTATATTTGTCCATCACATTGATTATACTGAAAACCTAAATAATGAGCTTTGACAGTAGATTATGGTTTAGGTGTCAAAAGTTGGGTAACATGAATCCTACCCAAAGGGATTAACTGCTATAATCCAAGCTAAGTGTTCTCAAAATATGAATTGTGTCTCATCCATCATATATATACGTGAAGTTATTTGTACAGGATCTAGGTGTATCCTTATTCTCCCCTTGCTCTGAGCCAACCCAAAGCCTTAATATATCACTATGTTTTATAATTTGTCTGTATAAATTATAAGTGTCTCAGAAAACTGTCCAAGCCATCTTCTAAGCTCCTTAAAATTAGTATTTTTGTGTTTTGACATTTAAACTGAAGTGGTACAACAGATTGTGCATATAACAGGCAAAATTTTGTGGAAAGAAGCATGAATTCATTGAAAAACTAATCCAGATAGAGAAAAATCTTAATATCTCTCTTCCTCTGCCAAAAAACAATCANAAGTGAACATAACAGGAACCTCATAAGCAAATAGTATAAATTTTAATGTTTGTCTTCTCTTACTGTATTAGCAAAGTCACATGAATAACCATATGTTTAACATTTCTTTTTGCCATATGTGACGTATTATGTGTAAGCAATATCTGTTCACTGTATTCTTTCTGATACAATCTGAAGCCAGAACAGATAAAGCTATGATCTCATCAAAACTCAAACTGTATATCATTAAACTTGCTCAGCACTTTGATGCAAGACCTCTAGGGAAAACTCATGAAATGCAGAGCATGTTATTAATGTTTCTGTGAGCTGTGACCTTTCCATTCAGAAAAGTATGGACCAAACAGTAATTATTCTATGGAGATACCAAAAGGATTCTCTTTCAAAGAAATATGCATGACTTTGGACCTGGGTTTTGATGGATTATTAACCTCTGTGTGAGGTTAATACATATTGTGTAGTTATTAGTACTGTTTATTCTTGTTTAATTTTTCAGGATTTCAGTGTATATAAACTTTCTCCTAAATCACTGCTCCACACAACTGCTCCATAATTACATCTCAGAGGGATTATATGTATGGAAGTAGATCCATTCCTGCTCAGAGATACTAGGCTGTTTCAAAGCAGGTATGAAAACGAAATTGCTCCATTTCAATTTAAACATAAAAATAGGCTAAAAACAGGTGATCAAACAGGCAAGGATGAAAAAATCAGAAATACTTTCCCCATTAATAACTCTCACCTTTTATCCATTAGAATCCACTATCCATGTATCAGTATACTTGCTGATGTCTGTTTTAATCTCCACCATTATCCATATATTCCTTAATTTTTTTTTATGTGATAATGTTCTGATCTTAAGTATTTACTCATCACATTATCGAAAAACCTTTTCTCACAGGTGTATTCAAAGTACCTTTCCATTCATAGTAATTTTATGAGTGCGAAGGTATCTTTCCCTTAGTTATACTGTGCATATGCATAACAGTCTATACATTTTTGTCTTTGAAGTCCTTTCTATAACTGTGAGAAGGTGCTTATACACTATTTTGCTTGTGAGGAACCACAAAATATTCAGTTCTGTGTTACTGCTGAAAAAACCTATACTCCATATAAATAAAGGTTATAAGGCTATTGCTTTCTTTATACTTTCTGATAATACTACCTCCTTTAAACTCATTTTAATGCTTCAACATAGCAGTTTAAGATACTCATCAGCTCTGATGTGGAAAGCGGAACCCAAAGCATAAAGTTCTGAAATTGGTTTGAATGAAATAAAATTGTTCACATGATTTCTAAAGTTTCTAAAGTCAGGTAAAATATGCAACATTTTATACAAAGTAATTTAAGTTAAATTCTTGAAATTATAAAATGATTAGTAAATAAAAGCATTATGTGCCTTCAAATCCTGAATTTCTCTTTTATCTAATACTGATTGACATTAGTGGGAATCATGCCATGCAGATCAATGTGATCCATACATCAATTTCTGTTGCACAGTATAGGTTGCTTTGATGTTTTTAACACATATTTCAGATGGAGATTTTTTTTCTTCTTTGCCCATAGGAAACACAGAAGTTTTGGCATAGATTACCACTAGACCAATAGCCTGGGCCCTTTTGGGATATAGGGCTTATATATGTGTGTGTGCATGTGTACAGATACTCGAGAACACAACACGAGAAATATTTGTCTGAGTCAGTTATTCTAGTCTTACTATTGCAGTACAGTGAAAAATGATTCTTGATTAAGGGCTGTAGATCACAGCCACAGGGCCACTTTACAGAGAATAAAAAGATGATCAGTTTCTTAACTGCTGCATAACTACAGCTATTCCTAGGTTTAAGAAATCTTTGTGCTACTACTTAAAAAGAAATAGATTCTTCGTGCAAGGACTTAAGGAGATCTAGTGTTTCAATACAAGAAAAAAAAAAAAAAAAAAAAAGAAGAAGTAACAACAGAAAACAAAAGCCTTTTTAGAGTTTGAATTTACTTCATGATGTCTGGAAGTAAAGCTTGCATTAACAAATAAATAACTTAAGAAATAAAAACCCCTGAAACACCACTTGTAAACCTGATGCCATCTATTTCAGATAGACTGTCAAAGCACCAGCAAAATAATGTCTTTGGGGAAATGCCAAAGGTATATATGCTACAGGTACAAGAAAGACAGACATAAATAAAAATAAAATTAACGAAAGCATATATAAATGAAGAAATGTATTTAAGTTTCTGTGGATATAATGCTCTGTCAGCGATGCATCCTGTCAAATTATTCCTGTTTGTTGCCCAAGGTAAAATAAATCTGCTTCTTTTTCCTTCTATCATTCACCTCTTTTGACAGGTAAGATTGCAAGTAAGTGTGTCAGTCAAGGAGGTTGGTATATGTGTCTTGTCACTTCACCAGCACACATAATAATAATGCAGTACCTTCAAGAAAGAAATATAATTGCCAGTATCAGTATTTGGATATGTGTAACATAAACTGGACCTAGGTGAGGGATGCAGAGAGCTAGGAACAGTATGGAAAAGAATCATTTGTGTTCCCGACTTTCATAAACAAGCTTGCTTAGTACTGTAGTTAGGGTAAATTAAAAACTGATTAATTGAAGTAAAAAAACACTGGGATCTGGGGTTTGTTTGCTTGCTTGCTTTCACCAGATGTTAAGAAAAAAATCTGTGAAGTTTCTGAAGTATCCTGCTAAAGAGGGTATCTTACAGGTATCAGAAGTTCGGTACTGCTACAGACTAGACAAGTATGTTGAGACATTGTCACTTTATGTAAGGTTTTTACTAGGTACACCTACTGAGAAATAACAAAGAAAAAATACAGATTAGATGGACTTTGACCTGATTTGATACGGTTGTAAATGGAGATTTATAGACACATATAATGCCTAGAATAAATATTTCTGTAATTATGATCTTATATTATTTTAGAAAGACATTCACGAATCTGCACCAATTCAAGAAATAACTGGTAACAAAATATGAAGGAATAACTAGTATAAATAATAATTTCCATAGCATGTTGTTAGGAGATTATGATTATCCGTGCTCTTACTCACACATGATGTTGACTATTATGTTAGGATTTTTTAATGATGGAAGATGTGTAATTTGAAACTGTCTAGCCCACACTGAGAAAACAGATATACAGTACAAAGTGGCAAAAGACACACCGATTATTACCAAAGACAGTAAGGGAGACTTCTCTTACCTGTTGTAGACTTTTACTATTAGACTTAGTGAAAAGATGTAAGCTCTTTCAGAAGCACAATTTATCCAAATACTTCAGGTGTTGTTATTAAGAGAGGAGTCACATTCTAAAAGTGCTCCTTTCTTTCCAATAAAAACATGGGATACTAAGTCAAATTACAGCAAACGTCCAGGACACATTATCAGATAAAACATAGGAAATACAGATACATTTCCTTTTAATAACAATGCATTAATACATATATATCAGTACAATAATGATATCTGAGTAAACGGTTCTGTGCACCTGATTCCAAAGTATGGCAGAAGTCTTGCGATCTTCCCTATAATATTTTAAATACTCTCTGCAGGCAACACCACCTATGCTATTATTTGCAGTAATACTTTTACATGTGATTTAACTGTAGGATGCCTATATTAAGTAAGCCACTTTTTCCCCTAGAAAATTCCTGTTTAATTAAAAAACATACTGCATATTTTCTGGGACAACATATATATCTTTTGCGTTTCTAAAATTGTACTTCTATTAGCATCCTTTAGCATCCATATTAGCATCCATATTAGCATCCTTTTAAAACGTGGTGTCCAAAGTTCTATGTGTTTGATGTTTTAAAAGTGTGGTTAAAGATAACCTTAAAACATTCTTGGTCGTGTGTTCATTCTTGAGGTCTTTGGAAATTCAAGCTACAAAGTGACACTAAAATATAGCACCTTTCTAAGTACTTGTTATTAGTATTTACACAATAATGTCAGTATTGGTTTAGGGTTTGGTGTTTGTTTTTTTCATTTTCCTTTCAACAACTTTTTAGTTTATAGCAAACTGTCAGCATCTGCAGTAAACTGAAATAAATGTCATCTAGAGAAACTGAAAAATTGTAGTAATGGGAATACATCAGTAGAATAAACATACACTGTGAAAAAAATACTAACGTAAGAGACTCTTACTAAGAATTTGTAAGTAAATAAATTAATGTGAGAAACAAATGCTACACACAATATTTGCTTCTGTTCTAGTATAATCATTTAGGAAGACGTTTTTCTGGCATGTTGTCTGTATTGGTTTTATTTAGCTGTCCAACTTTAAACAAAGAAATAAAGAAGTGTATAAAATACTTTTTGAAATCCCTTTATGCCTGTTCTCCTCTTCCTCAAGTAATACCCAGACCGATTGCATTTATTGTATTCATATGGTGATGTTTTTAAATCTAGTATCTATACAAATCAATCTTTCAGATTTTTTGCATTATTTGAATGAAATCTGATCTTCTTACTAGTACTGTTTTAAATTTCATAATTTATTGCTGTTTGTCATGCATGTCGCGTCATATTTTTCAAATACTTATAGCAGTGATTGTCTTATCTGCATTTTTTTTTCTCAAAGTCCTTTTCATTGCTATTGTTTCTTGGCAATGTTTTCATGCTTTCTGAGAAAGCTTGAGTACTAATGTAAATAGCAAACAATTTTTATATGTCAAAGAATGTGGCTAGCAATATAGCTCCCAAATGCATTATTCATATGCAGGATTTAAAATTGAAGAAATCAAATGGTTTGATCATTCAAAAATACATGAAGTTTCAATTACACCTTTAAACATTATTTATCTCAAAAATAGTGTGGAAAGTATCTGTGGGTCCCCAGCAGATTAATACATTATTCTTTCTCAGGTTTATTAAATAAATAATCTAAGTAGCTGATTGTGTTGAAATAATTACCATGGTGACTGCCTTAACAATCTGAAGATTTCATTCTGTTCCTGCATATTTTGTTATATCTCTGTCGTTAAGCTATGTTGATCAATAGCTAGAAGCAGAAAAATTCTCTGATCTCATATTCACTCCCAACATGATGTAAATTGCCACTGATTCACAATTCAAATAGAGTATTCCTTCAAGAAGAAACTATGCATGTCCAGAACCTCAAGTACTATGAAAGTATTTCAGAAGGACAAAGTACAAATTATACCGATTTGTTGCAAAAAAAAAAAAAGAAAATTATAAAAAAAAAAAACAACAAAAAAACAAACAAAAAAACAACAAAAAACCCAAAACCCACCAAACCAGCAAAACCCAAAATGAATAGCCACTAAATAAAAAAAAAAAAAAACAAAACAGAGCTGACACAAAAGATGAGAAATTAGCATGTTAGCTAAAGTCCATTTGAAAAGCACTGAAAAACCTCAATTCAGTTCTTTTTGATAGCCCATTTTGCATTTTGTGGCAAAGTGTGATAAAACAGGTAACCCTAGATTTTCTAGATTCAATGCATGCTTTCCACTCCAATTAACACTTAGAAACAAATCCAAATTCCCTGCAACTAGATGCCTGACTCTCAGGATCTGGAGTCAGAATATCCAAGAATTCATTGGTAATGGATATTTTTTGAAGGTTCAAACATTTTCTGTGTCTGAAAATGTAGATGATTTGCAACATTTTATTAGTAAAGAACATGCAGAAAATATACAGTTATGTGAACCTTTCAGATGCACTTAAAATATTCATGTTTGTTCACAGATCTCTCCATTAAAATGTCACATTACAGTCATTACAGCCAGGTCCCAGTTGTGAAAATCTGACTAACCATGACATCAACCACAACATGTTCACCAATATTCACCCTCTACTTCACAAAATCATGTATGCGTTCAACCAAAATGCAAAAAAAAAATCTGTCCTGAGAACTGCAATCAAGTATTGTTCTAATTAGCTGTACACTCTCCTGTATAACTTTCAAGTATCATTCTCATTTATATCAGTTGGAACGCAATCTTGCTGGAGACCTTTTTCCTTATTAAGATTAAAATTGAAATTCTTTGTATTTTCACATCTACGTTTCCAGTATTGCAATTATCTGCTTAAGGCCAACATTAAATATTAATTTCAAATTACTGTTTAAAAGAAATTCTATAAAAATTCAATGATGAGATGAAAGTTTGAACACAAGGGTAAGGATAATTATGTTCTTCAAAAGCAGTGTTTAGTGAGAAGTACCTTTATTGAGCAAATAGTATTCCAAATTATTATTGGGGTTGTAGTCAGTTCATAACACTTCACTTCTGCTGCTTGCTTTCTGACACTCTCCTGACACTTTTCCTCTCCTCCAGCAAGTTGTCCCTCTGAAAGCATACAGTCCTTTAGAACTAAATGCTCATTTGCAGGTCCCCCATGGGCTATACTTCCTGTCAGAAAATCTACTCTTGTATGTTTTCCTCTTTACAGGCTGCAGCTTCTGCCAGGAGGCTGCTTCAGCACAGGGTTTCTGTGGACTGAAGCTTTCTTCAGGGCACATCCACCTGCTCTGTTTGTAGTGTTCTATATGGGTTGCAGGGTGGAAATCAACTCCAGTAAGGTCCTTGATGGGCTGCAGGGAGACTGCTTCACTGTGGTCTTCTCCACGGGCAGTAGGGGAATCTCTGTTCTGGTGCATGGAGAACCATCTCCTCCTCTTTTTTCTCTGACCTTGACGTCTGCCTGGGTGTTTCTTTCCCATTTTGTCACTGGTGCTGTGTAGTGTTTTTTACAATTTCACAAGTACATTACATGGATGTGTTACCAACATTAGGATAGTCTAGGGTTTGACAAGCAGTGGAGCTGGTTTTGAGCCACTTGTGACTGGCTTTGTCCAACATGGAGGCAGCCCCAGATCTCTTCTTGCAGAAGCCACCCCTGCAGCTCCCCTTGCTGCTAAACCAAATGCAATATTTTTAAGGGTTATACTCAGTATTATTAAGATTATAACCAATATAATCAGAGATTTTCACTATTTACACTCTCTTTCCGTGTCTTTCCCCTCATGAATGTCTAGCAAATAAGCTGTTCTGTGACACTGCTTTGTAGCCATTTAAAATGTGGTTACCATTATCATAATTTCATGCTAATTAGCATATAACAGGAACACAATGTATGCTAACTCCTTTGTTATAAATAGTAAACCTTACATTAACCACTTATTTTCTCATGCCCTATGACTAATTAAGTCCCCAAAGTCTTGAACAGAGTGAATTTTTGTTAGTAGGAAAAAATTGAAAGTTCATATACAGCAGCAGTTTCACTTATTATTACTGGACTTACAAACTTTTATGATCTGAAAGGGGAACTCTAATTGTGAGTGCAAAATAACTGCATATATGTCCAGATCCACAATACCTTTAAAGAATACACAGACATTCCAGCGATTTAACTTAGTAAAGTGGTCTGTGACTCATGAAAGATTTTGTTGTATTAAAATTTATTCTACTCACGTATCATTTAGTATCTAAATCAAAATTGAAAATAAATTAATCTGGCAGTTTAATACAGATTATATTCAAGAAACAGAAAATAGTTATATCTACACATGCAAAAACCTGTGTTTGAACAAATACCCAGACAGAGAGGAATGCAGAGAATGGTGCTAGCAAAGCCAATGCCGTATTATAGGGTTATGGAATTCAGTGGGTCTAAAAAAACAGCTCACTAATTGTTAATAACTTGTACCTTGGGGTTCAAGTGTGAAGAAACGTAACCTTCTACTGTACTTCCATACTCTCCCATCCTCTGTAACCCAAGTTTAACAGACTTCAAAACTTCTTCTTCTTGCCATGTCCTTGAACCCATGCTTCTATTTTTGCATCTGGAGATCTGGTTTTGGCACAGAAAGTCTGAGCTGCTGAAAGACACCAACTAATCTTACTAGAACGCCAGGCCACTGCTAGTATCTCTGATGGCGAGCAGCTAGAATAACTCTTACTTGATAGCATGGTGCAAAAGCGAGTCTTTAACATGGCAACGCTGATACTTTATTGTAGCAAATTACACATTCTTCAAACGTTACTTTCCCACTTTTAGATTACCAGGAAAAACAGCAGAATAGATGTCTGGCTCAGGTCACAGATTTATGAAGAACATATAAATCTATGTTACTGCTAACCTGCGCATCTTGCTGCCTATAGCTTTATGTCACAGTTTCCCTTCTGCTCACACAGATACCATGCTCACAGTGACAGTCAGCAGGTTGAAAAACAGTGAGTAAAATGAAGACCACTGGGCTGAAAATTAATAATGTTCATTTTTAATTTCTTTTTAGTGTGTTAGTTTTCAGCTTTCCATATTCCTTGCCCAAGGGGAACATATGGTTGCATGAGTGCTAGTACCACTGCGGGATCAGTAGGTGAAATATCCTTTCACTAGACACAGGTGATTTATGTTAAATTTGGAACATTACACTTTATTCCCAAGGGCAGTGTGATACTTCACAACGACAATAATAAGTAAATTACAGCCAAATGAAAAGGATAAATTTCCTTGTACCTGTGCATTTTAATAAATACAATGTACATGTCTATATTGCCTTTAGTAAAATGTGGCTTCTGGAAAACAGGAGTTGAAAGTCTTTTACTCAGTAATGTACATAATTGGTACTGCTGACTTGACAGTGAGCTGTTAATTTTGTCAACTAAGCAGATCCTTCAGTGTTAAATGCTGTTTTATTCCCAATCCTCCCTGTATCTGCATCTCCATAATGAAATTACCTAAGATAACTGCTGCTTCTGAAAAGATCAATATCAATAAGATAAGTCTTATGGAAGAGTGGAATGAGTACATCTTGAAATTTGGGGATTTTTTTTCCCCTCAACTTCAATCATATAATCCTATAAAGAAGAATTACTTGCTTGAAGTGTGAAAATATAATACTTAATTAATATTCCATTTATATTTTCACATGCAGCCAGCCTTGTTCTTTTATGGAGTAAGGACAGAAATTTTAGACACATATTTTGATGACATTTTGCTACCTCTGGATTTTACCATAAGGACTTAAGTCACATATAGGGAGAAAAAAAAAAAAAAAAAGTGTTAAAGTCAATATAGCCATTCATTTCCATTCACAAAAAAATGAATTAAGGACTTCCCACTCGTCGCAAAATGATACTTTCTTTTCCTGTCTCCTTCAGTTCTTGCTTTAATAAGAGATATGAAATTGTTGAAAATGGCTGAGGCCATTCCCCACATATTCCGTCACATTTCATACTGAACTGAAGTCAGTCTGGATAATTAGATCTGGATTACCAGATCAAACCCTCAAGATGATAAAGTATGGTATAGATGTCACTGCAGTCATGTCAGAATTGCAACAAAGCAGGGAGGGTCATCCAGCTCAACTTATCTGAATGTAGATACATCAGTAAATCTAGTCACCCTTTATTCCCTATGGAGAGCCATAGACACTTCAATGATTAGCTTCATCTAGCCTATTTTAAGCATTCATTTTAAGGTGAGACGAATCACGTTTGAAGAATACTTGCTTCTTTTCACTAACTCTGAAGGGTGTCAAGAGGTTCAATACTTGGTCCAATCTTATTCAATATATTCATCAGTGAGTTGGATGAGGGGACTGAGTGTATGCTCAGCAAGTTTGCTAGTGATATCAAACTGGGAGAGCTGTCTAACATTCCAGAAGGCAGTCCTGCATAATGTGCTCTAGGCAATCCTGCTTTAGCAGGGGAGTTGGACTAGATGATTTCTAGAGGCCCCTTCCAGCTCTGACAATTCTGTGATTCTGTGAAGAGTGATGGGATCAGAAGTAGATGTGAACATAGAATTGGCTTAATTCCACCACTCGATGTCCAAATCAGTCCACCTTTGAGCTCCTGTACGATTTTTTTGACTCTAGGGACCCTGGTGGTACTGTTTTTAGATACTGTTGATGTTAGGTCCTTCCTGACATTGGGTTGTATATGGGAGAAAGTAGACTCTATTGCTTTCTGAGATGTGAAAAATACCCAGACTGCTAAAATGAGCTTGAGATAGTAAGATTTAGGTAGGAAATTACTCCCGAAGTTACAATTGCCAAAAAAAAAAAAAAAAGAATTAATCTTATGAAAACAAAATTTTTTGTTTCTTTCTCTCTAGTAATGTTCATGTAAAGGTGTGCATTCTCACTGAAACTTTTGAATTTTGGGAGAGGGGAGTTGGTGAACTTTTTCAACCAACTCCAAAACAATAGTTATAATTCTGAAGTTAATTGTTGCCTCTAGTAAGCCTGACACGTCAGACAAGATCAGACATCTGTCTTTCAACACAATCATGTAATAAAAATTTTATATTTTATCTTCTCTTTATACCATCTCTAGTGTCTGAGCTACTTCTGGTTACATAAATACTCATATGTAAGTCCTACTTATACTACTTATACATAAGTAATACAAACTATTGGTTGAAAATTTTCTATTCAACATCGATTAAGAACAGATTATATAGTACACACAAACAATCATGCTGTCTGATTCATGGAGTGAGATNCAACCAACTCCAAAACAATAGTTACAATTCTGAAGTTAATTGTTACAGAAATAAGTATAAGCAAGGTCCTCTCTGCACACCATTCCATGGTATAATCAGTTCTTACCACTGTGAAAGTTCTCTGAACAATACATTGTTAATTTCAGAGGTTAGTTAGAAGATGCCGNTTCTGGTTACATAAATACTCATATGTAAGTCCTACTTATACTACTTATACATAAGTAATACAAACTATTGGTTGAAAATTTTCTATTCAACATCGATTAAGAACAGATTATATAGTACACACAAACAATCATGCTGTCTGATTCATGGAGTGAGATTGTCTTCATACTGTCACATTCTGCTAGCCACTTAACTCAACTTTTATACTGAGTATGATGGGGATTGGATGGAATACCCCTGTTGGTCAATTTTGGGTCACCTTTCCTGTCCGTTCCTCCCTACAGGTGCGACCCCTCCAAGTTTTTCTGTTTCTGACCCTCCAACGGGGCAAATAATGAAATTACTTGACCTTGGTTACAGAAATAAGTATAAGCAAGGGCCTCTCTGCACACCATTCCATGGTATAATCAGTTCTTACCACTGTGAGAGTGAAAAGTTCTCTGAACAATACATTGTTAATTTCAGAGGTTAGTTAGAAGATGCCGAGCTGAAAAAGTAAAATTGTAAAACAGAAAATTGGCTTGTTTCACCTCACAGCAGGACATTCACATATGTCAAATCATTTACATATATACACTTCAAAAAAAACGAAACTAGAAAAGCAAATTAGACTACCACCTCAGAATATGATAGTTCATATCAAAGATAGGTATAACTACTGAATGAGTACCAAACTATTCCACAGACTGAATCTTCTGAGATGTAAGCATAAGAGATACATATTTTTCACTATTTTAGCAGAAATAAATGTCTGTATTTCATCTTGCTGTTTTCTACAGCAAGATACCAGAATAACTAAACTGCTAATTAATTTTAGAAAATTATTATAGGTCTCAGGAAAGTGTGTCACTTATCAAGAGGAATGCTTGTCCTCCTATTGATAACTTATTAGGACAGCTTTAGTTACGTATTTGAAGAGAAAGAAAATTCAATTTCCTACAGTTCCCCATGGGTTCAACTACAAGAAGATATTGTTTTTCACTTACCTAACTTCCAGATACAAAAAAAAAGACTTCGTTATATCTTATGTATCATAAATCGTTGAATTCAAACTCACATTTACACAAATATATCATTGCCATGGTTTCAGCTGGAATAGACATATTTTTTTTTGCTAGCAGCTGGTGTGGTGTTATGCTTTGGATTTCTAATGAGAAACAGTGATGACAGCACACTAACGTTTTTTGTTGTTGCTGGGTAGTTAAAGCCTTTTCTGCTCCTCATACTGTCCTGCCAACGAGCAGGCTGAGAGGGGATACTGCTGGGACAGTTGACCTCAAGAGACCAAGGAGCTATTCTATACTATGTGATGTCATGCTCAGCCTATAAAACTGGGGGAAGAAAAAGGAAAGGAGGGACATTTGAAGTGATTAGGGGAGTGAGCAAGTGGATGCATGGTTCTAGCTGCTGGCTGGGGTTAAACCATGACAACCATTCAGTAAATGTAAAACCCTTCTAGTGCTGAAGTTTTTGAGAAAAAGACTTCTAATATGATAAATACATTGAGAGATATTAGCAATGTCTATGATATGTTCAGTTTCAGGAAAAACTATGCAGTAATTATTCAAATATTAGATATCTTTACCATTAAACACAAAACTGATGTTATTAATATGCACACTAAGGAAAAATATACCTAAATTGGTAGAAGAGTGACAGTCTAACCATAATCATTAGAGTCACAAATATGATAGAATTAGAATATTTCAGTGTTAGGAAGATGTGATCAAAATTTATATGAGAAAATTGCAGATTTGTTCATTGAAACTGTCTTTTCTAAAATAGCAGAGCAGCATAAAGAAATAATCAGTGAAAGATCATATACCATACAGGAAAAAGTAACAATGACATGGTTATTTTAACATCAGTACCATGGGGGAAATGCAAATTTCTATCTGACTTAGATGGAAAGAAATCTTTCCTCAAAATGAACCTAGGAGAGCTTGAACCAGCATTCCCTCCAAGGAACAGCTCAGCAATATTTCCCCAAAAGACTTCCATTTATAATCCTAAGAGAAAGCAACAGCAGTGCCAGCAACAGCACTGACTTCTCATACGCTTCAGCCAAAACGCATTTTTAATGTCAACTGACTTGTTTCATGTTTTTGTGCAATATTGATCTGATAATCAAATTTCTCAGTAAAATCGTTGTATTTGCAGATACTGTATCTTTGTCCTAAAGATTTTTAGTTTTCCCAAACAATAAAACCTACCACTTTAGGTATATACATATACCTTGAATTTAATTCATTACAATGTATAAATACAAAAGCAGCAGTGCAGCCATAATTTATATAGAAATTTCTATTCCTCTCTCTCTAAAGAAAGGGGTTTTTATACATGGTTCACATAGATCTGCTTTGGCAATGCTTTTAATGAGGGGGATGGAGCACTTGCTCTCCAGAGATCCTTTCCAATCTAAATTATTTAATGTTTCTAGCAATTTATGATATATATATATATATAGAAATGAATCATATCTAACATAAGCTTCATTAGAAGTGATATGTACGTGCATTTGTGCGTGAAAATGTGTACTTATATACGTGAAAATACAATGTTCAAAAGTCAAATATCTCATTAACTATTAATGTTGTAATCTGTTGGGTGTTTGTTTTTTTTTTTTTTTTAAGATAAATATAGATGTTGGCTTTTGGAATTACATAAATATTTTGGTTCATTTGGATATCTGAAAAATATTCAATCTAGTCTCCTGTTCAAAGCCAAGCAAGTCTCAAAGTTAGAACTGGTTGCTCAAAGACTTAAGCATATCAGTTTTAAAATATTTGAAAATGGATATTTCACAGCCTTTCTGGGCAATCAAGTTTACTGTTCAGCAGTTCCTATTGTGAAGGATTTTTTCCTTATGGACAATCAGCATATTTTTTCTTGCAACTTTGACTCTTGTATTGTCATTATGTACCTCTGAGAAAAGTGTAGATCTCGATGAACCAGTTCCTCTCCAGGCTAAACAAACTTCAACAGTATGTAAGTATTCTCTCATAATTCATATATTCCAGCTCTCAGATGTCTTTCTGGCCCTTCTTAGAAATATTTCCAGTTTTTCAAGAATGAGGAGGGGCTGAAGAATTAGAAGCAGTAGTCTAGTGGTAGTAAAGGGGAATAACTACTTCCCTTGATCTATTGCTTTTCCTTTCATTCATGCAGTATGCAGTCCACCTTCTTCTCTACAAGGGCCCATCAATGACTGACATTAAACTTGTCCACCAGGACAACAAGTACATATATCAAGTGTGATAAAGTCAAGACCTATGAATTCTCCCAGTTTCATAGAAGGAAAAAGAATCCTAAATATCTGGTTGCATTAAAGAAGAAAAAGCATTTTTAGTTTAGGGAAAATTTAAAGAACTTGTCAAGGTACAATCTACGCAATGTGTAACAACACAAAAACAGTTATTTATTGAAATTTACTTGATCCAAAGAATTTTTCCTTCAATGGAAAACTACGATGAAGGTCTGCAAGAGCAGTGAGTTAAACTTGTCCAGCAGGCACATGCCCATCCAGCTGCTCTCTCACTCCCCCTACCCAACGTCATCTACCTGGACTTATGCAAAGCATTTGACTCTGTCCCGCATGACATCCTGGTCTCAAAATTGGAAAGTCATAGATTTGATAGATGGGCCACTCAGTGGATAAGAAACTGACTAGATGGTCAAACTCAAAAGGTTGTGGTCAACGGCTCAGTGTCCAAGTGGTGGCCAGTGATGAGTGGTGTTCCTCAAGGGTTGGTACTGGAGCAAAGGTTATTTAACATCTTTGCTGGAGATGTGGACAGTGGGATATAATGCACCCCCAGCAAGTTTGCTGATGACACCAAGCTTAGTGGTATGGTTGAAAAGCTGGGATACCATCCTGAGGGACCTGGAGAGGATTGAGAGGTGGGCTAGTACAAATCGCATGAAGTTCAATCAAGCCAAATGCAGGGTCCTGTACCTGGGATGTTGCAATCCCAGGCAGCCCTGAGGAGAAGGACTGGGAAGTGCTCATGGATGAGAAGTTCAACATCAACTGGCAGTGTGCACTGGCAGCCCAGAAAGCTAACCACATCCTGGGCTTCATCAAAAGAAGCGTGACCAGCAGGTCACAGGAGAAGATTCTCCCCCTCTACTCTGTGCTTATGAGACCCCACCTAGAGTACTGTGTCCAGCTTTGGAGTCCTCAACATAGAAAGGACATCAAACTGTTGAAACTGGTCCAGCCAAGGGCCATCAAGATGATTAGAGGGATGGAGCACTTCTCCTGTGAAGATAGGCTGAGAGAGCTGGGGCTGTTCAGTCTGCGGAAGAGAAGGCTCTGGGGAGACCTGATAGCAGCCTTCCAGTATCTAAACGGAGCCCACAGGAGAGATGAAGAGCTACGCTTTGTCAGGAAGAGAAGTGACAGGACAAGGAGTAACGGTTTTAAGTTGGAGGAGGGGAGATTTAGGCTAGATATTAGGAAGAAATTCTTTCTTGTGAGGGTGGTGAGGCACTGGAACAGGTTGCCCAGAGAAGTTGTGGATGCCCCATCCCTGGGAGTCTTCAAGGCCAGGTTGGATGGGGCTTTGAGCAACGTGATCTAGTGGGAGGTGCCCCTGTCTATGGCAGGGGGATTGAAACTCGATCTTATGGTCCCTTCCAACTCCAGCTCTATGATTCTATGATTCTATATTGTCATTTATAAGTACCACTTCCCTCTAGCCCTTAAGCTCAGTTTTCTCTGTCTTCACCCGGAATGCAAGGGAAATTGCAGCAAAATCTAGTATAGCTTTTCTATATCTTCTTTCATTTCATACAACTGTTTCATCCAGATGCAGCTCTTCTGGGAAACTGACTCACAGTGGGTGATTCAAGGAGAAACTGAATCTATGCAACAATGGGCACGTAGAAATGGTCTGCTGGTTGACAGAAAAACATAACTGTTGGTGTAATGTTAGATGTCAGATTCATCACCTTACAGATGAAAACATGAAAGCTACCAAAAATAACATGACATTCCCACTTCTTCTTTGCTTATAAGAGAATAAAGAAAGTACTATTGTATTCACATACTATTGGAAAGATGACTTCAAAGTAGAACTTACTACAAAGCCTGACATTTCTGTAATTTCACTGCAGCAACTGAAGTTCTTAACAAAATCATTAGCAAAATTCTTGATAATCCAGAAGTTTATCAAAACAGACTCACAGAAAGAAATTATAAATAAAAAAAATGTAGAAATTTAAGAATGCACTTATATTTATTAATATATTGACAAGATACATGCACTGTGCTCTAATCAGGAGTTGAACTTTTTCTTAATTTTTTTTTTTAATTATTTTTTTATTATTTTTATTATTTTTTTTTAATTTCTAAAGCCTGATAGCTGAACACCCTCTTTCCTGCCTTGATGTTTCAAAACATAGGGGCATACAAATAAGCATGGAAAATCCAACTTGTGTTCAACTGTGCAATTTATGTAGACCCACATAATACTGTATTTCACAGTCCCTTGTTGTTAGGTTACTTCTTTCACTAATTCTGCTGTAGCTTACAGCACAGTGGGACAACACTGTTCTCATCTCCTGTAGTAATGGTTGACCAGTTCATAAGCTCTGAATTCACTGTTCAAGTACTAAAAGTAATCCTCTGAAGAGATTTAAATGATGTGTTATTAGAAAGCTGAAAGTCAGTAATGATTTTCTTATCTATGGCTATGCAAAGCACCGGTAATTACTGATTTCTCAGAAAAGCTATCCAAATGTTTTTATAGATGGCCATTCTGTCCTGCTGCTCCTCAGCCCCTTCATCTTGTTGCCTTGATAATCACTGACTCTTTGAAGACAGCAGTTCACTGACACAGCAGCAGATGAAAGGCTGGAAGTGTAGTCTATGCAAATACTGTTTTCTTTGTAACATACACTAAGAGCATTTGCTTCCAGCTTATGGAATGGCTTTACCGAGTCTTTGCTTTCCTTGTTTGCAAACAGAAATCTGAGCTACAAATGTACATAGAGAGTAAGATTCAGCTTAGCTAGCCATCTGAAAGTTAAATGGCTGCTCAGAACTAGAAATTTAGCCTCCACATACAGTTTCTCCAGATAAAGAGGCAACTCCAAGTAGGTAATTGATCCCATCTTGGTTGCATGCCTGAGATAAGGGAGATGAATTGCCTTTGGCAGTATCTACTTCTCACTACTGACTAAAAGAGGAGGGAAAAGAAGCCTAGACAAGCAGCTTTGACTAGATGCTCATTTTTCAGGCAGCTAGTTAGGTGAGATGAATTTAATCTAGAGTGCACACTTCTTGTAGGTCAACAGACCAGTGTTTCTCTCTTAATTGCATATGCAAAAATAAAAACATCCCTTTAATCATGCAGAAATGCAAAAAAACCAGCTTCATATCACATTAATAACCACACAGGATTTTTGCTGCTTTTCATGAAGGAATTTTCAGTCTCCAGGGCCCTTAAACATCTCTCTCCTCCAAATCTACTGCCCAGACTGTTGCTTGGTTATTTACACCTCTTCACATAACTGCAACACAGCAGTTTAATAGCATCTCCTTATGTCTCTTCAGCTGATGACTGACAAAAATAAATAATAAAATTATCTACTAGATAGAAGATTTATTAAACAGACAAGTACAGATTTTTAATTGCAAAATGGAAACGGGACAAGAAAGAACAGAAAATAGGAGCAGGTTGGGAAACTGAGAATACAAGCTTATCAGTGAGGAGCAAATAACTTTTAAATATTATGCAAGTTTTCTCTCACATTTAAGATGAAAGCAAATATAACTTGGCTTTTGTACCATGTGCTGTCAAACCGTATCCATAGGTAAAAAGAGTGTGAGAACTGTCAAAAAAAAATTATGTGTGACTGCTTGTATCAAAATTTATTTCAGGCTTTCCACTATGCGATCAGAGCCCACAGATTAGGATATTTTTATTAAAATAAAATACATTTCTTTTTTCAGTTTATGAGGCTTCCAGAGTTCAAGGAGTGTATGGACAATGCTCTGTCTTACAGTTTAATTATAGGTAATCCTGTGAGGAACAGGGAGTTAGATTTCATACTTACGGGTCTCTTCCAACTTGGGATACTCTGTGACTCTATGATTCCATTTCTCAAAGATTAAGTGACATTATTCCACTTTCCATTGGAATAACAAGAATTACTTCACAATTAATTTGTACAAGGACTTTTCTCGATAAATTGTACTAGAAATTAGGAAGAGACTTTGCACGTAGGTGAAAGAAAGACAAGAACTAGGAGCCTTCCTGACATTATGCGTTTCTAAAACATTGAAGAACATGTGGTGTAATAATAAAACACTTCTTGTGAAGCTTTTAAAGATCCTGTCTGAGGCTGCCTTAGAAACAAACTATGAACTTTATGCATTCTGAAAACAATCGGTGAAAGTACTTTGTAAGAAGTACCTGCAACCTTAAGGTAGCTGTGAAATATTTGACAATGTGGAGGTGCTTATGAATGTGATCTCATAGTAGAGAAAGAGATAGTATTATTATGTCCTTTGAACAAAATAGTACAGAAAGAAGAGAAATAATGTTTGTCCCAACAGTGGTTAAAGTTTTAATGGAACACAGAACTCTACAATATCTGCAGATGTATTGTTCTGACTGCAGCTAGTATATAATCTCTCATATGTTATTTGCTAGTGCAAATATAAAGCAGCAGTGTAACATGGAGTGGATGAAATTTTTTAAAGCCCTATGTCTTACTTTAGATGATATGAGCTGATCTTAGCATATGAGGTATACTTTACCTCAGCAGAAACAAATTGTACCTAAATCGATGCCCACTGAAAACATCAAAGCACAGAAAGCAGCTGCAACAGGTCAAATGATCCCACTTTTACATCTAATACATATGACACAAACACTGCAATTAAATCAGGTACTATCACAATTCCTAATTTTTTGGTTTTTTGATGACTGCCGGGTGCTGCACTGAAAACTATTTTTCAAGTTCCACTTAAAGCATTCGACATATATTGACAGCTATTTTGAGAGTAAAACATACATTACATCTGTACACTCTGCTAAAGGTTGAAGAATACGTAGCATTTATGAAAAGGCAGTACCTGTTTCTATGGTTTGGGAGACCTCTGTTGGACATCCCCATCTTCTACAGCAAAAGGTAGCTGGGCCCTCATTGTCATAGGGTGCCCAAGCTGCTGAAGCTCGATTTCTCTCAGATAGCTAAGAAATTCTACTTGAAATACATCTTTGCAGTTTGTAGTGCATAAACACGATGATATATATGTTCCAGGGCACAGGGCAGTAAGGGGAGCAGAAGCAGAACACCAAGGACTGTGCACAAAGTGAACTCCTGTGATCAAAAGCCAGTTGCCTTAATTAATTTTTATCCTGGATGTTACAGATACAATGAAGGTCCTTTAGCTTCTCCTTCAACTATTGGGATCTAACAAAATTCAGTACTGGGAGTGTTTGTGGGCACAGAAAAATAAGAGATCACATAGGCAGCAAACATCTGAGGTTTTTTGGCCAGCTTTCGAACCCCAAATATTCTTTACCTTGTTCCTTACGTACTGGGTTCAAGGTCTTGTTGCTCCTTTGCTTGACTAGCTCAGCCTTAGAGTTACAGCCACAATGAACCAATACATTAAATCCTGATGCACTGTAGTTCATTAGTTGAAAGCCTGAAAGTAATGCAGTGAGAGATGCTCTAAGATCATCCCCTGATTTCAGGAATACTTTCTTTCTGGACATATTTTTGCAACAGATGTTTACCAAGCAAGGAAAATCTAATCTTAGTTTCCTATGGAATTCTTTCTTATTTTAATCTTTATGTAGCATCTTGTAGGAGTGTATTCAGGCACAGTAATATTCTCCTCAGAAAATACAAACAGAAGTACAAGATTGATAGGCTTTTTTAAAGTTCATTACTTTATTCCATGAAAAGCTTGAGCCATCAATTCCAGACATCACAGCAGGTGACAACAGACCAACTCTCCATTCTTACTTATTTATTCACTCAGTGTGACCTTAAGGGACATATCACTAAATCAAACAGACTTTTGTTACTGACGATAGATGACTCAAATTTGGTACAAGTTATTCTTTATTCTCTTTGTTGATATGACATAGAGAAGTTGTGTATCTGCAAGTATTTTGCAGATCATGGAAAGTATCCTGGGAGGTCTGTAGGCCACCCCACCTACCAGAAGCAGGGCCCACTCTGGGGTCAGACTAGGCTATCCAGGGTTTTGTCCAGTCGAGGAGTGAAACCCTTCAAAGCACGGAGATGGTATAGTCTCTCAGGGCAACATGCTACTGATGATTGCCCTCAACAAAAGAGTAAATAGAAAGGTTTTCTGTTTCTTCCCCTAATATCCCGTGAAACAAGAGTAATCATTTGAGAAAATATTAAAACTGAATGACTTTTCAGTAATTATGTAGTCATTAACTGCTTCAGGTCAAATTACTGGTGATAAATGAGAGACAGGAACATAACTAATATCAGAATCTAAGATGTTTGAGTTTCAGTTACAAAAGAGAAAAATAAAAATCTGAAATGAAGGAAACAAAGAGGAATTTTTCTTCTACAGATATTGTCTGTTGCTACAACAGCTGACTATAATTTTGTCCTTCCAGTTTGAAACAAAGACACAGAGGACATTTTAATATCACCAATTGCAAGTTGATATTTGTTAGGTGCCCCAGTCCTGTCTGGTGCCTTAAAGCCTTTCCCAGGATGATTACTTGTATGCAATAAAGAAGAAAATGCTACTACCATGAATTTGAAATTAGACTTTAGTATTGAAAACCAATGGAGTGTTCACATTTTTCAGTATATTATCTGGATGTGATTAACCAAATAACATTAGCTCTAGTCTTCTTTAAAATGTCTCTATTTTCAAATATATATATATTTATAATGAATCGAAGCATCTTTTTAACTTGTGCACATGTGGATTAATATCTCAAATATTCAATACTTATTAATATACAGATTTGATACCATCTTTTTTGTTTATATATAAACACTGAGTTAAGAGATATTAATTTATCTTGATTAGTACAATTTTCCGCACATTGTTAGTTAGAAAAAAATATATCATCAGTGTTATTTTTTCATTGTCATGCAGTGTTCGTGTCATTGTAGTTATAGTGAAGATATACTTTAATTACCAGTCTCTGTCTTCAGACTGTTAAATTTCATTATATGTATATTAAAATTGATCTAAATTAGAATTATAGAATTGTCTAGTTTGGGAGGGACCTTTAAGATCATCTAGTCCAACCATCAACCTAACTCCAATAAAGAAAACATCATCAAACCATGTCACTGAGCACTATGTTAAGCCGTCTTTTAACTACCTCTAGGGATGATGCCTCAACCACTTTTCTGGGAAGCTCATTTCAATGCTTAATAACCCTTTGAGCGTAAAATATTTTCCTAATATACAAACTGAAACTCCCCTGATGCAACTTGAGGCTATTTCCTCTCGTCCTATCACTTGTGACTTGGAAGAAGAGGCCAACCCTGCCTCTCTACCACCACCTTTTGGAAAGTTAGAGATACAGTCTCCCCTCAATCTCCGTTTCTCCAGGCTGAAAACCCCAGCTCCCTCAGTGTTTCCTCATAAGGCTTATTCTCCAAATTCCTCACCAGCTTTGCTGCCTTTCTCTGGACCTGATCCAGCACCCATCTTTTTTTTTGTGGTAAGGGTCTCAAAACTGGACACAGTACTTAAGATGGGGGCTCACTAGTTCTGAGCACAGGAGGACGATCACTTCTCTACACTTACTCACCACGCTGTTCCTGATACAGGCCAGGATGCTGTTGACCTTCTTGGCCACCTGGGCACACTGCTGGCTCATGTTTAGCTGACAGTTGACCAACATCCCCAGGTTCTTTCCTGCCAGGCTGCTCTCCAGCCACTCTTCCCCAAGCCTGTACCACTGCATGGAGTTGTTGTGACCCAAGTGCAGTACTTGGCACTTGACCTTACTGAATCTCATCCCACTGGCCTTGGCCCATTGATCCAGCCTGTTCAGATCCTTCTGCAAAGCCTTTCTACCTTCTGGCAGGTCGACTCTCCCACTTAACTTGATGTTGTCTGCAAACTTACTGAGGGTGCACTCAATCCCCTCATCAAGATCATTGATAAAGATGTTAAAGGGAATCAGCCCCAATACTGAGCACCGAAGGACATCACTCATGACCGGCTGCCAACTCTATTTAATTCCATTCACCACCACCCTCTGGGCCTGACCCTTCAACCAGATTTTAACCCATTGGAGGGTACTCCTATCCAAGCCGTGGGCAGACAGTTTCTCCAGGAGGATACTGTTGGAGACTGTATCAAATACCTTACTGAAGTCGAGGTAAAAAACATCCACAGCCTTTTATGATGATGATGATGATGATGATGATGCTTGTTATTTATTATTTATTATTGTGTCTATTATTTATTAGTATTATTATGCTTGAATTCAGAATTTTTCTTTTTTGTTTTTAATTTAGGTGGAGTCTTGTTTAACTGACACTGAAGCACAATTAAAACAAAGGAAATGGTGAATATGTTGCTGGTTTTTGTCCAGAGTACTTTTACCTAATGTTTAATTGTATTTAAAATCTACTCTAAAACAAGTATTGCTCATGTTTTTCTTTACAAAAGACATAAATCCATATTCTTAAAACAATATCAGAAGTATAATATCAATGTGAAATAGGAAATGTCATTATAAAGTATTCTTATAAATGTTTCTTCTCTAAGGTTTGTTGTTTCATAATAAAATGTAATTCAGTTCTCAAATGTATATAAATTATGCATTATATTTAGATATTGTCATGGTTTAGGTGCACTATGATATACATTAACATGTCTGTTACTAAGTCAGACAAAATGTTGCTTATTGCAGTGCTTGTCTGACAGTCTGCAATGAATATTTAAAAGAATAGAAGAGTGGGAAAATGTACAGTGAAACATCCCCCTTTAAGCCCTTCTAGCCTCAACAAAAGCATATTTTAGGGACTTCCCCAGAATTGTTTTTTAATTGCCTTGCAAGTTTTCACCAGTGCCTTTCCTAATTGTTTCCTGAAGTTGTCCATGAAGTTGACAAGTCCAATTATGAGTTATGAATTATACAGTTTAATGCTGTGTTGTGTGAAAAGCAGATTCAGTATGATTCCTCTTACCTTTCACTAATATGCGAGATTTCTGTAGATATTTATCTGTATTCCTACTCATTCTCCTTTTCACAATAGTTTCTACAATTGAAGTTGTTTCCTTTAGTATTGAGAATAATTTAAATCGTAAATTTTTAGAATTCTTAGAAATGGAAAATTTCATTCCTTTAATTCCTTTAATTTTAGAAATAAATTACAGAGATGGCAATTTATTTTTTATTCAGT
>VXBW01005892.1:1280197-1290224 GCA_013400375.1 Thinocorus orbignyianus | reverse complement strand
CCCACCCAGCACCCAGCATCCCACCATGTCCCCCCAGGGCAAATGACCCCCATGAGGCTGTAAGAACCCTTCTCCCGGCGGCAGCATCCAACATCCCTCTCCCCCAACACCCAGCATCCCATGTCCCCCCCCACATCCATGGGGCTGTACAAAGCCTGTCCCCCCCCAGGACTCCAGCGTCTGCTTGGGGGGTGAGGGGGGGCTCTGCCTGGGGCAGTAGGGAGGGGGTTCCTGTTGTGTCTTGGGTTTATCTCGCAGCAAAATATTTGCCCCCCGCCCCCGGGTGGGCACAGCCAGGGCTGTGAACCTCAGGGCAAAGGCCACCCAGGTGCCACCATGAGAGGGTCGCTTTGAGGGTGGCTTCTTCCCCAAAGTGGGGTGGGAGGTCAGGGGTCAGGGCTGCCCCTGCCATGCTTAGCCCTGAGCTGGCTCCCAGGGCTGAGCCAGGGGGGTTTGGGGGTTCCAATGTTCCCCCCTTTCCAAAGGTTGTCCCTGGACAGGGACACCTCCCACCACACCAGGTTGCTCCAAGCCCCATCCAGCCTGGCCTTGAACCCCTCCAGGGACCGGGCAGCCACAGCTTCTCTGGGCAGCCTGCATCGGGGTCTCATAGGAAAGTCTTTGCTTGAAAGGAGANTCTCATCCAGGAGCACTCCCAAGTCCTTCTCCTCAGGGCTGCTCTCCAGCCGTTCTCCACCCAACCTCTATTTGTGCCTGTATATATTTATATATATAGAAATATATATAATGCATAGAATCACAGAAGCACAGAATGGTCAGAGTTGGAAGGGACCTTAAAGATCATCCAGTGCCACCCCCTGCCCTGGACAGGGACACGTCCCACCAGAGCAGGTTTCTCCAAGCCTGGCCTTGGTCAGGGGCTACATGGTCACCCCATTACTGGAGGGAGGACCAGGAATTCCATGGGGACAGCAAAGGAGAGGTGGTGGGGCGATGAGGACCCCAGGTTGGGTAGACAGGTGTCTTTTCCTCCTTCGCTTTAAAACGCCATTCTGGGTGATTCTTCCCTTAAGAATAAGTCGGAGCTGGGTTTGTCGGAGCCGCCGGACTCTCTGCCAACCGCGGGCTATAAATACCAGCAGGCTATTTAAGAGGGAGGTATTTATATTGCTTTCCCACCTCCCTGTCAATCTTTGCCAGTGAGGCCCAGCATCGCTTGTCTGGAGGTAAAAATACGTCTAACGGAGCCACCCGGGGGGCCAGGACCCTGCAGTGTGTCCCCTTTCTGTCCCCAGGGACACTCAGGCTCCCCAGGGTGGTTCTCCTGCATCCGCTGCAACTGGTGGGGGAAAAAATTATGAAGAAATAAAAAGCGACACCAAGCTGTTGAGGGGTCTGGAGAACAAGTCCTGTGAGGAGAGGCTGAGGGAACTGGGCATGTTGAGTTTGGAGAAGAGGAGGCTGAGGGGACACTTCATTGACCTCTACAGCTCCCTGAAAGGAGGGTGAGAGGTGGGTGATGGCCTCTTCTCCCAAGGGAATAACAACAGGACCAGAGGAAATGGTCTGAAGTTGCAGCAGGGGAGGTTCAGATTAGATATTGGGAAGAAATATTTCACTGAGAGGGTGGTCAGGCACTGCAAGGGCCTGCCCAGAGAGGTGTTGGAGTCACCATGCCTGGATGTATTTCAGAACCATGTAGATGTGGCACTTCGGGCCAAGATTGTTGGGTTGTGTGATTTGTTTTGTGGGGTTCATTTTTTTGTGGCTTTTCCTTTTTTTTGGTTTGTGTATGGTGTGACTCGATGATCTCAGATGGCGGGTCCTCCAAGCAGGGACCAGAAGATGTTGACCACAGGCCTTAGACCCTTGGAGACCACCTTTTCCTCCTTTTCAAAGGGCTCTGGATGAGGAACCGGAGCCCAACAGCCCAGATCTCCCCTCCCAGCACAGTGATTGCCATTGGAACATCTACACACGGAGAAGGGGACCAGCATCTCCTCACCCCCTCTTCCACTGTAGGGCTGAGAAGGAACATGAAGGCGGATGGGGAGAGGTGGTGGATGCTCCCTTCCTTCCATCCTGTCCTGATGTGAATCAGGGTGGCTGGGGCTGGGGAGCTGGGACCTGAGGAGCCGTGGTTTCATCCGTGGATTTGTCCCTGCCTAAATAACGGGGAGGGAGCTGGGAGGGAAGACGAGGGATGGGTCCTGGGGTCAAGAAATCAGAGGGAGCTGGCTGAAGCTGGTTTTCCTGAAAGACAGGTTTGAAGATGTTTGTGGCACCGAGGGGGACGTGATGTAGGAGACACTTTCCCGAGCAGCCCTGGGGGCCACATCCCAGATCCCTCCTCACTGGTCTTCTCTTAGGGCTTCTGGGCTGGGAGGCCTCACTCTGGGTTTTTTCAACAGCCCCAAATTCAGTTAAAAACTCTGGAGATGCTGTAAATGTGTTTAACTGGGAGAAATGGGGATGGTCCTTCACCTCCTGGGTCATGGGGCTGGGGCTTGGAAGTGTGTGTGTGTGGGAGGAACACCAGCAGTTCCTGCTGATGTCCTGCCCACCACCTTCCCTGGGTGGAGAACCTCTCCAGGTGCCTTTGGGAGCTCAGGGTGACGTTGGGAGAGCGTGAGCTTCCCCTGGGGCTACTGGTTGGCAGGCAGGGTGAGTCTCAGCCAAACTGGGGGAGCCCTGGGGCTGTCCCCTCCTCCAGACGCCCAGGGAGGAGGGACAACCCCTCCTGGCTTCATCCCATGGGGGGATGCATCCATCATTGAAGCAAGGAGGCCACTTCCACCCCACCAGCCACGGCAAACTGGTGTGGCTGGAGGTAAACGATGCACCGCGAGGCCGGGAACGTGTCCCAAGGGAAGGTGGCTGCAAGGGCAGAAGGGAGGGCACAGCGCCACACGTGGCTTTCGTCCCCATGAGCCGCCTGGGGCGAAGCTGCTCAGGGTTAATCATCTCCAGGGGTTTTCAGCGGTGTTTTCCCAGGAGGAGAGACAGGTTGCAGGGACACTTGCTCTGGGTGCAAGCACGGCCCAGGCTTTAGGGTTTCCTCAGTTCTTCAGCGCTGCTCAAACATAGGTTTTCTTCTCTTCTCTTCTCTTCTCTTCTCTTCTCTTCTCTTCTCTTCTCTTCTCTTCTCTTCTCTTCTCTTCTCTTCTCTTCGCTTCGCTTCTCTTCTCTTCTCTTCGCTTCTCTTCTCTTCTCTTCTCTTCGCTTCGCTTCTCTTCTCTTCTCTTCGCTTCTCTTCTCTTTCTCTTCTCTTCTCTTCATTATTCCCCTTTCCCCACTGCAAACATGAGAGCGGTGGCTGCAGAGCCCCAGCACCAGACCTTGCATGATGCTATGCCTGGTCCCTGCCCAGGGTTTGGAAGCAGGGCAGAACCCTCAGGGCAGAAACCCACTTTTCAGAGCATCCCCCAGCAAGGGGCAGTGCCAGGGTCACATCCTGCCCTGATCCATGCCGGGAATGGCCACTGGAGCCAACAGAGCCAAGACCATCGTTCCCATGTTTATTGGCATCCAGTGCCCATCAGCTTGGCTCCTCAGGAAAGCAGGGCAGCTGGCAGAACCCCCAGCCCCTCCTGGATGCCCGCAGCAGCTGGAGGCACCAGGGAGGTAGTGCCCGTGCCCCATGCCCGTGCCATGCCCAGTGTTTGTCCCTATGGCCCATCCCCACGTCCCATGCCGGTGTCCTCTGTCCATGACTTGTACCCACAAACGTGC
This sequence comes from Thinocorus orbignyianus, assembly GCA_013400375.1. Taxonomy (NCBI): domain Eukaryota; kingdom Metazoa; phylum Chordata; class Aves; order Ciconiiformes; family Thinocoridae; genus Thinocorus; species Thinocorus orbignyianus. The sequence continues at coordinate 1,286,531 of VXBW01005892.1, read as the reverse complement.
CCCATGCTGGTGCCCCTTCCCATGTCCTATGCCATACTGATTCCCATGCCATACTGGTGCCAGTACCCCATGCCTATGCTAGTACTGGTGCCCATACTCATGCTTTGCCAGTGCCCATGCCATACTGGTGCCCATGGCCATACCCTGTGGTCATCCCAGTGCCCATGCTGGTGCATGTAGCCCATGCCCATCCCATACTGCCAGTGCCACGCCATACTGGTGCCCATGCCACACTGGTGCCCATGGCCATACCCTATGCTCGTCCCAGTGCCCATGCCACTGCCAGTGCCATGCCATACTGATTCCCATGCCATACTGGTGCCAGTACCCCATGTCCATGCTGGTACTGGTGCCCATGCCCATGCTGCTGCCAGTGCCCAAGCCATACTGGTGCACATGCCCATATCATGTGCTCATCCCAGTGCCCATGCTGGTGCCAATACCCCATGCCCATACTGGTACTGGTGCCCGTGCCCATGATGCTGACAGTGCCCACGCCATACTGGTGCCAGTACCCCATGCCCATGCCATACTGGTGCCCATGGCGATACCCTGTGCTCATTCCAGTGCCCATGCTGGGCCAATAACTCATGCCAATACTGGTGCCCATGGTCATGCTGTTGCCAGTGCCCATGCCATACTGGTGCCCATGCCCATACCCTGTGCTCATCCCAGTGCCCATGCTGGTGCCAGTACCCCATGGTGGTACTGGTGCCCATGCCATGCTGGTGCCCAGGCCATGTCGGTGGCAGTGGTGGGACAGCCAGATTGTGGCACCCTCCGCAGCCAGCACCGGGCCATCTTCGGCTCCCTGCCAAAGCCTGGCTGGCGGCGACCAGTTATCCCAGTCCCGACCAGTAGAGGGGAATGGTGATCCACAGGAGCCGCCCTCCTCCTCCACTCCTGCCCTCTGCAAGCCCCGGGGGGTGGGAGAGGGGCAGCTGCGGTGTCCGTGCCCCCCCCCATCCCTGCTGGTCCCCTGGCCCTGCAGGGGGACGCTCGCAGACGGCGTGGGCGCTCCCCCAGGGGGGTGGGTGACCCTCCCAGGCACACTCCGACCCCTGTGCCACCCGTCACCCCCTCCCCACCCCCTGTGGGATTGGCCTGTGAGTTTTTTGCAGGGTCCCAAGTGGCCCCCAGCCAAGGCCAGGTTTGGAGCTGGGTCCTCTCCATCCCTCCGGGCTGGGGCTCCAGTGCCCAGGCTGGAGCTGGAGGTTATGGATCCTGATTCAGCAAAAGCTGGGGTTGTGGAAGGCCTGATTCAGCACTGCCTCATCACCTCGTTATCTCGGAGCACAGCAAATCCGACTGGAGTCAGTGGGATGGAGGGTGCGACATCTCACGGGACCCAGCCCTCTGCGGGGCTGGGCAGAGCTGCCCTTGGCTTTATCAGCAGAAGGAAGTTTTATCGCTGCAATTATATGGCTGCTAATTGCAGCAACACCAGCTCCCATGAAGGCGAACAGCCCCCAGCAAACAGGGGTAGGAGGACACCTTTGTCCCTCCTGCCCAACCCTGCCTGGCTGAGACCTTGTGTCCCAGCAAAGACCCTTAAGGACAAGGCTTGTTCACCTCCAAAGCTTCAGAGGTGACCTGAAGCTGGTGGGTTTGGACATGTGTCTCCATGAATGGGGACCTGAACTCCAACTGTTCCCCTCCAAAGCCTCAGAGGTGATCTTGGTTGGGTTTTGCACATGTCTCTCCCCATAGATTGGGACCTGAGCCTCACTGCTCCCCACCAGAGCCTCAGAGGTGACCCTGGATGGGTTTGGACACGTGTCTCCATGAATGGGGACCTGAGCCCCACTGTTCCCCTCCAAAGCTTCAGAGGTGACCCTGGCTGGGTTTGCACGTGTCTCCCCATAGATGGGGACCTGAGCCCCACTGCACTGGTTGCCAGGGCCACCGCAGAAGTGCATGGGGCTCTGTTTGCAAGGGACACCCTCCAACTCTCCCAGGCTTCACCTCCTGCCCACAAGCAACCCCAAAGCGATTTGGTTTCCTGGTGATCTGGCTGATGTGGAAACAGATCCTCGTCCTGGGGGTCAATGAAAGTGAAAGGAAAACTCCACTGATTGCTTCTCCTGTCGGAGAAAGTGAAATAAATATTTACTGGGCTGAAAGCTGTAACCTGCGACCTGCTCCTGCCCTTAGTGGTTGCAGGAATTCAGCAGGTCCTAGAGGTGTGAAGTGACAGGGAACAGGGTGCTCTGCAGGTGCTTCCACCACCTTTGCTGCTGAGAGGTCTGATTTTACACCATAGTAACAACTGCAGGGGCCATCCCTCATCCCCCCCACGGGTACCAAATCCAGGGGGAGCAGCTGAAGGGGCAGGAGGGGCAGGGAGCTGAGCACATGGCCCCTGGCAGGCATGCCATGAGCATAAAAATATCCGAAATAATCCATTTTTTTTTAAAAAAGAAATGTTACTTTGCAGATACAGATTAAGAACATCAGGATTGCCTGGGTCCGCAGGAAGGTGAAGGAGAGTTTTGGAGTACTTTGCCCATCGTGGTGGACTTAGAATCACAGAATCATAGAATGGTTAGAGTTGGAAGGGACCTTCAAGATCATCAAGTTCCAATCCCCCTGCCCTGGGCAGGGACACCTCCCACCACACCAGGTCACTCCAAGCCCCCTCCAGCCTGGCTTTGAACTCCTCCAGGGACGGGGCAGCCACAGCTTCTCTGGGCAACCTGGGCCAGGGTCTCACCACTCTCACAGCAAAGAATTTCTTCCTAATGTCTCATCTCAATCTCCCCTCTTCAATTTAAAACCATTCCCCCTTGTCCTATCGCTCCACTCCCTGACAAAGAGCCCTCTCCTGCAGAGCTTTGAGGGCTTTGCTGACGTGGGGACTATCTCGGGTTGCTGCTGCCATCCTCGCCGTCCCAGGCAGCTCCCTGCAGCCATGAGAGCGTTGGTTCTCCTGGGCTGTGTTCAGAGGGAAATCCCTCACTCCAAAGCTGGGATAATTCAGTCAGCTCCAGGCAGAGAGGCGTTCCTTCCATCTGTTTCATCAGATGGAATTAGCTGAGATGATTAGATTTTTATCACAGCGTAAGATTTTAAAACCCCGTATCTGCATGGAAGGGATGTCTGTGCTGGGTCCACCCACAAGCCCAGCATGTGGGGCAGACCCATGGCTGGGCTTGATAAACTCATTTGAGCATCACCTGCCACCTGCCATTGGTTTCCCTCTGCTCAGGGGTCCCCAACCCAGCGGGGCTCAACTTCGACCTCAGCTCCAGCATCCAGGGGTCCACGTGGGTCCACAGAGGCTCAGGTTCATATAGGTCCATGGGGGTCTACAAGAGTCCACAGGGGTCCGTAGGTGTCCATAGGGATCTGCAGGTGTCCATAGGGATCCACAGGTTTCCACAGGGGTCTGGGAGGGACCACAAGGTTCCATAGGGATTCATAAGGGTTTACAGGGTTCTACAGGGGTCCATAAGGGTTCATAGATGTATGAGGGAGTCCATAGTTGTCCATAGTTGTCCATATGGATTCATAAGGGTTCACAGGGTTCTACAGGGGTCCATAAGGGTTCATAGATGTATGGAGGAGTCCATAGTTGTCCACAAGATTCCATAGGGATTCTTAGGGATTCATAAGGGTTCACAGGGTTCTACAGGGGTCCATAGGAGTCCATAAGGGTTCACAGATGTTTGGGGGTGTCCATAATTGTCCATAGGGGTCTGCAGGAGGACCACCCCATCCTCCTCGAGTACCCAGCAGGGTGGCAGGGATGGAGGAAACCCTGGCCAGGACCACACTGGGGACAATCTCCCCTGCGCATGGAATACATGGAGAAACGCTCAATGTGATGCCACTGCAGAGCTTTGAGCTTCTAAATGCCACAAAACCCTTCAGGAAACCCCTTTGTTTCCCCCTCTGCCCAGCTGGAGCAGTGGAAGGTGTCACTGCCACCAGCCAGCATGTGGCAACAGCCGGGTGCTGTGTCACCGCAGGGTGCTGAGTAACGGCGCCGGGATGTCGGGTGTCGTGCTCATCTGCAGGTGGTTTTTCAAGCCCCAGAAACAGCCTCTGTGTCTGAGCTCCGGCCTCCAGCCTCTGTTGACACGCTGTTCCTGCGTGCCACAAGTCCAACCTTCCTGGCTGAAAACCCAGAGGTATCAATACTCTCTATTTTTTGCCTTTTAATTAGAGTTGGGTGTTGTTTTCTGGGTTGTTTTTTTACTATTAAGAAACACACCAGTGGACAAAAGAGACAGGTGATGGTTCCAGTGCTCATATGGACTGATTTTTTTAAAAATAAGGGGTTTATACCAACTTGCTTGGTCTATTCAGCAGGACCTACATCATATTCCATACCTTGCTTCTTTTAAAGGAATGAAGCTCGGTTTCTAATAATGAAGTTATTACCATTTATATTATTTATTTTTTTTCAGTTTGAGGAAGGCTGGATGCATTTTCCCCACCTTTTAAACACCGTCACCCCACTAAGGCAGAATTTCAAATGAATTCAGAGCCAGACTCTACGGGAATCAGTGCTGGGGAGAATGTTTAAAAGCCTCCGGTGGAAAAAATTTGCTGTTGGAAATGAGGTTTCATTGAAACTGAATTTCCCCTGAGATTCCCTTGATTTCAACAGCAATTTTGGCTGCAAACAGACCCGCTGCAGAGGGTAGAGCCTTCGTATGGGGCATTACAAAGAGAAAAAAAGGTAAATATTTCTGCTGTGAAACCATTTTCCCTTTGAAACGACTCACAGAAATGAGTTGCAGGGGCAAGAAATGTGTTAAGATGGAAAGGGCTGATTCCTTGGGGGTGGGGTGAGCCCAGCCCAGGGGGATACCCCAGCACCCAGCACCTATGGGTGCTGGGGCAGAGGTGGGGTGGCATCTGGATACTGTTTGAGGTCCTACTGCTCTTTGGCCTCATGCTGAGTGTTTGGCTTCAGCAGAGCCCAGCCTGGCGTGGGACCACCTGCATCCCTCCCCACCCGGGAGGATGCTTGTCCCCAGGGTGATGGGTGTCAGTGCCAGGCACTGTTTTGGGACAGGGCCTGTGGCAGCTGGCAGAGAGAGGTGTAAGCAGCCTCCTGTCCCCCTCCCCAGCCTGGGCAGCCTGCAGCCGGCCAAGAAGAGCTATTTCAGGCAGGGTAAACAGGATGCCTTGCTCTGGGGCTGGCCACCTCCTCTCCTCCCTCCTGCTGCTGGGTAAACAGTCCAGCCCAGGAAAAGACCCACGGCACAACTTCCGAGCTGTTTCCACGCCGGCTGGCTTGGAACTAGCCTAAAAAAGAAAAACCTGACACTGTTGAGCCGAGCTTTGCCTAGCCTCAGCCCAGGCTCCCAGTGGTCTGGAAGCATCTGGGGACTGGAGCGATCCCAAGGCATGGATCCACCTCGGCAGCGAATCCCCGGAGCCTCCCTGCAGCTGGGAATGGCCTGAACTTTCTAGCCGTGCCGCCATGTCCTCTGCTCTTCCTCCTCCTCTTCCTCTCCCTTGGTCACACCCCAGCTGCTCGCTGCGCCCAGGGCTCTGGGAACGATGGAGGCAAGGCCTTTTCCTCTGGCCGGATCCTGCCCGGGCAGAGCACGGAGGATCCTGCGAGGGCTGTTTCCGCCTGTTGCTCTGGGGAGAGGAGCTGTAGCAACAGCAGAGGAAGGAGGAGCTTTTTCCACCGCTTCCTCCAGCTCCCCAGCTCCGGCTGCTTCCCTCCTCGCTGGAGAAGCCCCTGGTCTGGGAACTCGCTCCCCAGCTCCGGCTGCTTCCCTCCTCGCTGGAGAAGCCCCTGGTCTGGGAACTCACCCACCGCCCACCAGCATCCCAGGGATGCGGCCGGGCAATTTTCAGCCCCAGCAACGGGGATTTTGCTGGACTGGTCCAGCAGTACTGGTTCCAGCGTCCTGTTTTGAGTGTATCCTACTTCAGAGTGTACTGTATTGGTTGATCTGGGTGATGTCAGCCCCCTCCTGCCCCCTCCTGCGCCCTCCTGCCTCCCCCCACTCCGAGAAAGCGGGACCAAACAGGTCCTGGTCCAAAAGCCGTGGCAACTTGAATTTTTTCCATCCCCTTCTCCCGCACCATGAGAGTTGCCTGCAAACTGGGGAGGGAGAGGGGATCCCCTCGCCTAGACCCCCCCAAACTCTGCCCCAACTGTCCCCAGGCCACCTTCCCACCACCTTGGCATGGAGAGGTTGAGGAGGAGCCGGGCGTGAAGGCGCAAGTAGAAAGGGAGGAGTGGGTGTCGCAATGGCCCCATGAAGCAATGGCAGGAGCGGAGGAGGCTGGGTGCCAAGGAGGAGCTGGTCTGCCCGGTGCCAGCACCCGCGGGATCTGGCGGGGGTCCTCTCGCAGCCTGGCT